>JABASP010003419.1:0-14068 GCA_019776565.1 Sminthurinus signatus
CAAGATTCAAGTCAAACCTGAATTCCATTACCATTATCATTCTACAAAATAAAAATAAGTCTCTTTAATGAGAATTTTATGCTTAGTGCTTAAATACGGCATCAATAGCTGAAAAGAAAAAAAAACTAGGTGCACTGTATAAAAATTGAGTGATTCACGTAAACAAAACGCTCGTAAATCCAACAGAAAACAGAAAATAGTGAGAGACTCTAAACAAAACAGTAAACAGTGGGCCACAAACTAGATAGAATAGTTTTCTTCATTTTACAGTACATCAAAGAAGGATGACACTTTTTAGTTTTTGAGCTTAATTTGTTCAGGAAAATCTGTAATGTATGTAGTATGTACAATGTACAATGTACAGATTACAGAATGAATAGTAATAAAGAAGAGAACACAGACCATTCACCCACATTATACTCTTTTACAAGTACATGATATGACTTAAGTAGGTTCACATGAGGTACATACATTACTACAGGAAAAAAATGTATGGCGGACCAATAAAACAAGAGAAACATTGCACATTGCAAAACAATGTGGAAAGTGTTGTGAACACAAAATGCTTCTTCCTTTGTAGGTATCAATAAGATGTGTCTCTCACGTATGTACTTACTTACTAACTAACTCGTATTTGTATTTGCATTTGTATGGGTATAGAAAAGAGAAGTGCGACTTTACCGACCTGATTTGTCCGTACTCTTAACTCTAAACTCTAAACGTGTAAGCATAAATTGTCAATAGACAATAGAGCATACTGTAAAGTCATACATCATACATCATACATATTTACTGGCTGCATGTGCTTAAACTTTACACAGTACGCAGTCATCCATATGATGTATGTATATTGTATATGTACAAAATTATTATGCTACAAGTCATTCATCGCTCTTCATATTTATACTTTATACTAAGAGGAAATAATCCCTTAACACTGAGTGTGGAGATACTGATACTGATGCAGGTAAATAAATCGTAAACTTACAGATTCATCTATGTACAATGTACATATACACTAACGTATAATACCATATTTACATACGATATACAACGTCTGTTTGATTTGCAAAATATCAGCCGTTTGACGTTTGACGTTTAGTTTTTCCTGTGTATTCTACATCACGTATCGATTCTGTTGTTGCACTCTTTCATGTATTTCATACTATATTGTCCATTGTCGTACATGTATTATTTATTAGGGCTAAAGTCTAAACTGTAAGATAAGCAATGAGCAAGATAAAAAAAGTGCGAGTTTACAACAAGTCTTCCCAATTTCAACTATACAAAAAATACAAAGACAAATATGCAAGTACACTTGTACCGGCGGAATCGATTAGATAGTAAATAATAATGTACACATTAATACTTATTCTACAGCATTTTTACTCTTACAACTCATAAGAATATATAGAGTTAAATATGGACGAATACAATAAAAACAAAGAGAAAAATTAGTACTGAAATTTCCACAAATTTGGAACACTAGTCAAAAGTCGGAGAGTGGAGAATGAAATTCAGATCTAGAACGGCAAATGTACCAGAGTCTAGAGTCCAGAGGAATGATAAAAAAACAAAAAAAAGTATTTAAAATGCTTCAATCTTTTGTAAAACTTATAAACTGATATTAAATAATGGATCAAAGTGTAGAATTGATAACTCTGGCACACACAAAAATAATTAAATGTCAGAAGGTTAAAAGTTAAAATCTCTAATCTAGTCATCAGCTGACGTAATAGAGGATTCAAATAAGGATGAAGAAGGTAAATGGTAAATGAAGAGTTGGAGGAGTTGCTCTTTGGTGTTGAGTGTTGACTATGGTAAGCCATCTACAAATTACAAATTACCTTTCATTAGCCTCATGAAGGAAATTCCTTGTACACGACCATCGCGACAAATGTATCATCATCTTTATTATTATCATCATCATCCTCCCCACCACAAACCACGATGCTGATGAAAACGATAAGTTGATGCGATAGTCGTATTTAGTATTTACTATTTACTCAACAATACACAATACACACAAATAAATAATAATAATAGTTGGGCGTTTTGTTTCAGTAATAATAATAATTACTCTCTCTTTCACTCTTTCGACTTGGGTACTTGTGTATTAAGTATTTAGACATGTATTATGTATAAGGGGGTTTCTGTGTAGCTTTTGTAGTTTGTATAATAAGCATTGGAGGATAATATCCATTACCCATTACCCATGTGTCATGGTTACACTATATTGGTTCATGTAAGCAAGTTTTGGATTTTTGGACGACGGATGAATTCAAAGTACCTCCACGAGAATTACCTAATAAAATATGAGCGTTTAAAGTAATTTACTTTACTAATTATTCCCATCTACATGTCGCGTTATTTAATATTTAATATATCTGTAAATTATAAATAATTAGGACGAGCATTATGCATTTTACAAAAGTATTATGACTCCATGTGCACATTTTCTTCATCATCGACCAACATCCGACATGAGACATGAAGCATTTCAAGTCTTCCTTTATTTACAACCAAAACTTATAAACTTATAAAAATAATAAAAATTAGGTATATATGACATTTTTTAAATATGATATGGAAAAGTCATAAAATGCATAATAATATTAAATTTTCAATTTTCATTGTCCCATGATAAGTGATACGTTTAACCAAAAAGTACTCAATACTCAATACCAAACCTCAAAATTCAAACAAGCCTGTAGACCGTAGGAATTCATTCATTCGTATACTTTAATAAATAAATAAATAATGAAAAATTATATTCAAGATGTCTCAGCAGAATTACAAACAGCAAACGGCAAGTAGTAAATTCTTGACAAACTCCCAAAATTTAATAACCATTTAACACTTTCACGCCAAAAATAATGATAATTCTAATCTAATGATGATGATTATTGTACCTAACGTGCATGATAAATATTCAATTATACTCTCACACAACATACAACATAAATAATACATACCTCTGTACTCTGTACAAGTGACATATTATGACATTATGACACGTGAAGCATAACTTAATATTTAATATGAATATTAAATAGTACGACGTAGACAAACCTGTCTTTTTTACTATCCATTTGCTTTTTATGCACGAAAAAATGGAGCATCTTCCTTACTTATAATTTATAATTCATAATATTGTATATACGACATAAATATTATGTTGCATACATAATACAGAAGTGATGTAATGAGACGGGAAAAGTATTTATTTACGACGAAAAAAAAGACAGATTAATTCTAGATTTCGTCAATTCACATCCGATTTGCGTAAAGAGTAACGAATAAAGAGAGACAAATTGTCAATCGTCAAGTACACATAACACAGAAAACAGAGTGACACGTTTTTGTAAAAACAAAAAACTAAAACAAACTCTAGTTTAAAATTAGTCCATAAAAAATCACTATTGTATAATAACAAGACACAAGACGCATTTGAAATCTTAATCTTCTTTAATATTTCCTCAACCCTGTTTTCTGTTGTTTCTTTTAAAGGAAATAATGGTTCATTTTTTAAGCTTTGAGCAGTTTACTCTGTTGACTGTCAATTACATATTTAGTATTTACCAGCTTACGTAGTTAATGAGTTTAAGTATGTATGTAATATGAATCCGAAATATGAATACGAGTAACAAGCACGAAAATTATGGATAAAAATATTATGAAGCATATACGTGTAATTTTTTGACGTCTTTCATCTCTAATCTTTTCTCCAAACGAGAAATGAGAAATGAGGAACAAGAGCATGATATTTTACATTATATCTATTACCAACATAAAAAGAGAAATAGACGGTAAAAAATTAGAGTTACTCTCGAGTCTCGAGCTATTAGAATTTAGAATATTCACAAATAGTACATGAAACTAATAGACACAGAGTCGTTACCGTTTTGTCGTAGTCACAACATGTTAAATACATATGTCATGTATGCATGTGTTTGTTACACTGATGTTCGAAAAAAAGAAGAAGATCCAAATAATACATAAATAATACATACTCATACTGCACTGCTAACCTGTATCAGACTTTGTGCATGTAAACAATATAAAATGCACGGACGGTTTTGGATTCTGGATTGTCTTTAGTTTGTAGCTTCTCTCTCTCTTTCTCTCTTGTTATTCTTTTTAGGAAAAGAATTTAAATAATAATAATAATGCTATAGTTGTTTTACGGTTGACTGCCTCTCTTCTCAATCTCAAAGGTATGCAAAGTCTGAATGTGTGCTCTTGAGTTTAGTTTAGTTTAGTTTTTGTGTCTGTCATGTACATATTTACTAATGTGTAATGTAAAGTTTATAGTTACTGCTTGTTTTTTAGCCGTTAAGTACATACTTATTAGGAATGAGCCTGCATGTGATTTTATGTCTACAAACTACAAACTACACAGTACACACAGTCCTTTTTCTACACATATTTAATACTGCGCTGTACACTGTACACTGTACACGTTACATGCATGTATTCTTCATCTCATATCATCTTTGTTATGGTGAAAAAAAGGGAGAAGAAGAGTGTGGAGTGGAGACAGAGTGAGATTGAAGAAGAAGAATTGAATAGATTTTTGCCTGCTTCAACTTCACTTGCGTTGAAGTATCAAAAATAAAGTACACACGTTTTCCTTTCGTCGTTGTTCGTTGGAGTTGAGAGTTAAATGCTTAAGTGTGTATTGGGTATTCATACGTCGTAAAAAAAGGAAAGAAATTCGTACTCGTACTCGTACCTTCAGCAAAAACCCATGGACTATCATCATCCCAAGTAAAAATTAAAAAAGAGACTCATCCTCCACTTTATCCCATACTCCATACTCTCTATTCCACACACATTACACATTGCAAATACTCACTCTTTCTCTCTGACCTTGACAAATGTCAAACGGAAGGATTATTGTTGTCCGTACCATTTTTTCCATAGACCATAGAACATAGACCTGCTTTGTATTCTCATATCATCATCAACAGCAAAGTATAAAGAACGAAAATGAAAAAAAAAATATGCAGAGGTATATGTAAAATATAATGTTTATTTTGTAACCACAAAAGTCTGTTTCGAGTTTAGAGTTTAGAACTTTTAGGCTGTAGAACGATCAAGTACAGAGTATACAAAAAAATGAAATGAATTAATAACACTAAAAAATAATAACCCACTCTTCATGTGTTTTACGTGCCAAATTGTATAATATACTATATTATTATTATTATTATAACCATACTTTTGTATTTTGTGTGCGTTTGTTATTGAAAAAAAACATTCATGCGACTTTTTTCCACTCCGTACTTGTACCACAGCACCGTCTGGAGTCTGGAACCATTAACAATTTTTAACTCTTTATACTCTTTACCAACCAACAACCAATTACAAAAAATATAGAGATAAGAGATTGCAATATAATACATAATAATATTTGTGCGTCAAGCGTCAATTGTTGTGGTAATCTCAAAGTCGGATCTAAATATGAATAATAAAAGAGAGTTTTGAACTTTTTTATTCCATAAAACCTTTTTAAAAAATGATGTATTAGAGTTTTACAGAGGCGGCTCATTTTCAAACAAGTAGTAATAATTAGTGAGCTTAAGTAATGACTGGTGACTAGTGTAATGACTGAAACTGTAGTAAAAAAGTAAAGACGTTTTGCTGTTTAAATTACGGCTAGCGACTAGAAATTAGAAATATAGAACAAAATGCTCAGATTCTGTTGTTCCTATTTTTCCCGTTTCCCAGGAACAGCCAGAACCATGAATGAATTTGATGAGCTCTGTATTACGCAATATACATGAAAAGATGTGGAGGTACTACTACTAGGCCTCGTTTTGATTCTACAGTTTGGCCTATGGTTTATTTATGTGTACAGGTAAAGAAATGTTTTGTGGAATGACGGCTGAAAACTGAAAACAATCTTGTTTTTTTTTACATGTTTTGTGGTCTCAGTTTTTTATCCAAAGCCCGAGACAAATTCAAGTTCTTCAAATACAAGCAATGGACTATTTTTAGTTTGATCAATGACAATCATTGACTAATTATTGAGCATCGAGTACTGAGCCGGTTTAATTTTTTAATACTGCTAAAAAACATGGATTTGAGTTCTTTTAGATTCTGTAACTTAATTATAAGTTATAAGTTGCTGGAAACTTGAATTTCTGCATTAAAATCCAGGAAAAATATTGCTACGAATAAAACAAACAATATCTAATAAAAATAAGTATGTCCATCAAAAAAAAACTTCATAGTTTCAATAACTGTGTGAACATGTGGAAATCAACAAAGACAAGGAAGCTGCATAAACACTACATGCAAAATGAAAAAAACTTACACGTTGTGTGAATGCACTTTTCCATTTTCGCATACCTCGAAAAAGTCTCTAATGATAAATAAATATAATAAACATGAAACATGAAAGGGAATTGAAATCCCATGTTATTGCATTATTCGTCTCCTTGTATTACTTCTTGTAATAAAAACAAAAGTTTCTCAATATACCATAATATTTGATTCATCAGGAAAAATATCTCAGTATTATATTTATTGTGACCCTGAATCTTGAATTGCCGCTATACAATTTTTTCTTTCCGTGTTGTATTGATAGTTGATGGTGGATGGGTATTCGGCATTTGGCATCTGAAGAGCGTGCTATTATGTATATTGTGCGAGTTTTATGATTTTTTGTGTTGTTTAAAGAATTTTATGAACGTAGCACGTAACACACAACAATCATGTAATACATGTATTATGCAGAAAACAAATAGAAACAAAAAGTTTCTTTGATAATATTTATATGATTAATATTTAACTCTAGTTTTACATTCTAAAACTGTTTTCCCCATTAAATTTAAAAGAATGGTATCTGTTTTACAACAAAATTACATGGATATGAAATACGAAAGTGACTGGAATACAATGTTCAATACTTGATACAAAATGCATTTCCTCAATGTACATAATGCAGGTATAATTGTGTATTAATGTACAATTACACAGAAATGCACGTACATTGTACATTGTCCATTTTACATGTATTCATTCCTTTCAATTTGAATACACAAAAGAACAAACTAATAGCAATAAAAAAATACTTTTATTTAGAGAAACTAAACGTACAGCATGTTTTTAATTGTTGTGCCGACCAATATTCAAAATTAAAAATTCAAACTATCACCAATCCCAATTAATTGATTTGAGAGACAACAATAATCTTCTCCCAAGCCAAGGAAAATTAATTGATTGCTCATGCAAGTTGAGAACATAATATTGCTGTGTAAATTAAAATTGAGGGAGGGGAAAATCAATCAACACCAACACAAAACACAACAACAGAACAAAATGTTCCTTTTACACACTTCAATCATCATCATCATCTATGTTCCATGTTCTATGAAGGCAACAACGCTGACAATACAATTTCATACAATCTGATTAGACATTAGAAAATTGTCTAATACAAGTATTAGTTGGTATTTCTTGTCTCTCGTCTCTTGTCTCTTGTCAGGTTTAAAATTGAAATCCGAATCTAAATAAATTCAAATAAACAAATATACCATTCTATTTTCGTCTAAATTCTAAATACTAAATACTAAATGCTAAGTACTAAGTAGACAACAACAACAAAGGGAAGGTGAAATGAAAATGAAATACAAAGGCTCTAGCCCTGTATCTTGGGAACTTTATACCTGTTATCAAATCGAAACTGGGAGCATGTACCACTGTACTACATATAGTTATATTACTATGTATAGCACATCTGTTTACATTTTACATTTATCCTTCAACCATACCTGTATTCTGTATTGTGTTATAAATTTTTAAAGTGCACGGAAGGACAACGGACAACAGACAACCAAAAACCAACGCCAGCCAATGACGTTGTCTAAAGTTCCTTGTATAAACACCCCTTTGAACTCATGTATCTGGATCTAAAACACTAAATGTTGTTTGTAGTCAGTCGTGAGACACTTGTAATTTCCCAGGAACCCTTTTTCTAATTTATTTTAAGCGTCGGCAGTCGGCAGTGTACAGTAGTGTAGGTGGTGATGGTGCCATGGCCTGGACAATTGTGGAAAATGCTGGAATAGGGAGTATGGAAAATGGAAAACGGAACAACTTGCTCGATTTTGAATTCTCTCTCCAGCTGCCTTCATCAATATCTTTTGCTTCTATAGAACAAACAGTCATGGCTACTTTCATTCCGTCGCCAGTGCAAGGGAAAAGTGATAACTTCCTTTTCCTGTACGTGTATGATATTGTATTAGCGTGTTCACTCTCAATTCTCAATATAGTCTCTCTAGGAACCAAAAAAAGTACAGAGTGCAGAGTATACAGAGCTCGTGCATGTCATATTACATCCGAGTACCTTCAATTGACGACGGATGTTAAATGTTACGAAATCCGGATCTTCATTAAAATATAAATAGAAATTAAAAGCTATATTTTCGGTCCTTGGAACTTTGAACATGTAATATTTTTTCAGCATCCATTTGCTAATCAGAATTCAGAATTTCTCTTGTACAAAAATGTCATTGGAAATTTTCTTTGTGAAATAATAGTGTGAAACTGTAACACTTTGTACTTTGTAGTAGTAGTAATATTTAGAATTTAGAATATTGCACGTCATATTTAATTCATTTTCAATTTTCAAATAATTTCCGTTGTGCTATTTGCTATATTTGCTTTTTTCCATACTCCATTCAACATTTAACATTTTACGTCAAGGCTCAACACTCAACACCTTGATACTTTTTTTACATGATACGTTCCAATTTTCAATCCAATTCCCAACTATCTATAATCTACCATTTACATACATTATGTGTTGCATAAAATAGCAAATATGATTTACGAGTGTTTAGTGTAGCATTGAGAATTAGAATTAGAATTGGCTACTGGTGTTCAACATCTATCCAAGTAATAAACGACACTACAAATCACAATAAGTCGTCGAGTGTCAAAGGTGTGTGCTTTTAGCTGTTAACTGTGCTGTAATAAGCATAATGATGCATGATTTCAATGAGACACCGAAGCATGCAAGATTAAAAGGTATCACGAATAATAAAAACAGATTGTGATATCCATGAATAGCTACTCATCAGTTCCTCGTCCCTCATCTCTCGTTATCAGCACGAATCATATTCTATATTATATTCTTCAAATTCAAATAATCTTTATTACTTTACTATTCACTGCAAATTTTCATAATATACAGGAATAAAAGGTTATTTAATCATAATCCTGTTTTTCAAATTGCACATTGTACTAAAAAATACAAAAGCTCCGCATGTAGAAAATTTGAATATGTAAAACTAAAAGTGTAAAACACAACCGTTTCAAATTTTGAAACGCAAAAGGAAAGAATTTTATACAAATGTATAGTTATGCAATTTCATAAATAATAAGTCAAAAACATCGGATTTGTACAGCTCTTCACTCTTCACTCTTTTCATTCTTCATGTTACGATATGTGTTTTTGACAGGTGTGTGTTGTGTGTTTTGTGTGTGGTTTCGAAATGGGAGAATCGAGGATTGAGAATCGAGAATGTGAAGAAGAAGAAGTAATAGCACGTAAAGTAAGTAAGAGGAAAAAGTTGTCCATCAAAGCATGAAGAACAAAGAACAAATGAAGACCACTTAAATTGACACTTGGACACTAATTGCTCATCATATGAATGATTAACAGTTACCAGCTTTTCCACATTCTGTCTACACATTCTGTCACAAAAGCACAGCCATCCACTTCAATCTTTAGTGAAATGATGAGGGATGAGGAAACTGAGAAGTATCTCGCCAGTGGTAAATTGTGAGTTCTAAAGGTATGTGATATAAAATATCACATGGTGGAGTTGGTTAGAATTTGAAGACATTTTGTGACTAGTGACCAGAAGCAACTATTTACATACAAAATTCTACCCCTGATTCTAATGTAATGTTAAAAGTTAATATTTGATATTGTATTAATTAGCTCTTATTTTCATCCGGCCTCTTTTATCAAATTTGTACTTGTACTTTGTACTCTTAGTCCTTTTCCTTGTCGTACTTACTTGAGTACCTATTATTCAACTTCTCATGTAATAATAATAAATGAGTCATCAAATTAAAAAAGAGGGATTAAGCAACTCTAGTTTACATCTTATTACATGTCTTGTACATATTTTTATTGCATACGACATACGATATACGATATACGACATACCACTGCTGACTACTGACAATTGTGAACGAATGAATGAATCAAGGAGATTGAATTAAATGAAATGTGAAATTTATTAAGCCGCACACTCAACTCTAGACTCTACCGTTTATCAGATTGTTTGTGCAGGCAGACAGAAGACTTAATGTTAAACTTTAAGCTAAATAGTCATCTTTTCTCCTCAATGGATTAACAAATTTGAATAAATTCAACTATTCTGTTTTGGTACCATACTTATATCTCACATAGGTACTAGAGGTACACAAAACATAAAACATAATACATGACAATAAAAACTAAAAGACTGTACAAAATGTACTATGTACAATTAAAATAATTCCCCAGTAATTCACAATAAGAACTACATCAAACATTACAGTTATTTGATAAAGAAAAAAAATACAAAATACACACATGTACAAAATATGAAAATGAAAAGGAAAGACGAAGAAGCCGCAAAGAACATTTAAGATTTGTCAAGATTACTCAATATCCAGAATTCATTCATTCATTCATTCCTGAGAATAGGAACAACCTAAAAACTGACAAAGTGTGGATTGACGTTGATGCTCTTGTTCAAATATCTACCTTTTATCTTATACATACTAGTCTACACTTGTATTGTATAATATTATCGACTGATATTCACAATTCACAATTCATAATACAAATTGTATGTAACGTGTACAATTATTCCTATTGTATTTACCAGCATACTTTGTGCTTTATCAAATATCTATGTGTACCAAATCTGACAGCATTTAGCAGATACTAAAAGCTAAAATGCATAGATATGTACACTTGTAGAAAGAGAGTCATTTACATTTTATACAGTACAACTCACACTCACACTTTATTCGATTGTCAAATCTCCACTTAATCGACAACCACCAACAACCAAACCAAACCATCAACCATCAGCCGTCTCAACTTGTTTTCTTCCCATTCACAAATACAAATGGGTTAAGAATGTCTGTCTGCATTCCGCATATGTATCTTGTACATTGTACATGCTGAATTTTTTGGCAGCCGATTCTCATGAAAATGTAAGTGAGTACATAGTACATAGTACACACAGTATACAGTCTCTTATAGATATAGTGTGTATACAATACATGTGTTTATTTTGTATTTGCATACACATTCATCATGAGGATTCGATTACACAATACACAATAATCAAGTCAAAAACTTTCAACGAACTGTCCTTCCGGAAGACTACAAGCTGTGGCTTTGTGTGTTGTTGTGATTTTTTTTCTATCCCCATGCTTTAGCATTACTGTTTTTATTTGTTCCATATTTCATATTCCGTATTCTATATTCTATATTCTGTATTCCATTTTTTCCATATCCTATCCAATTACATAAAACACACGCATCACACATGACAGATGCAAACCCCATTACCTATATAACATGAATATAGGAATCAAATTATGACTTTACATGACTTCTGAATCAATATAATACAATACACAATACAGGATTACACATGAGATTCATACTTTTTACTATACACATGTAAAACATGTACCATACACCATACACACTTGCCACATCAACACATTACCCTTTTAAAACTATATAATATATAATGATACAATGTTGATGAAGACTCCTGCTGATGAACATGAATTTTCTATCGTAATTGTAATTCCTTCCTCCATTTACTCATTACACACGTGAACATTTAACATTTAGCATTTAGCATATAAAACAAAATACCCTCAGAATTCAGAATGCATTTTCTCCTCGCTGACACAATTTTTACCATTTACAATACTGATTTGTAAATTACTCATCATACATGTATGTATGTATATATGTGTGTAAGTAAGTAGAATTTATACAGAAAACACACACGTTGATTGGAGCTTTATTAAAATTAGGAGGATTTTTCACAACCTGTTTTTTTCATTGTACATTTTAATATAATACACTATACATAGTAGCTAAAAGAAGAAAATGGCGAAAAGAATTTATATGTGCCTGTTTGGACTGTTGACTATTGACCTATCTTTAACTTTTTGCCTAGTTTTAGATGTACATATAAATAAGAATTCAACTAACATGTTGAAATTGAAATTAAATGCAGTTCACTGATACTATTTATTCCGAGTGATCAGTGAGTGATCAAATACTATGAGAATGAAAAGGCAAACAATGTAGAAAAACAAATGTGGAAATGCACTCTGCAGGCTTTGTAATATAATTTTATGCATCATGAATCATCCCCTCTTATTTGTCAGTACTCACTGCGCAAATACATATAGATAATATTATATGCACCAGCGTGCTTTTAGTCTAATCAATGAATTTGATTCGTGTAATATAATTTTTTCTCTTATTAATTCTAATTAAAAAAATCCAAGAAACTTTTCAATCTATTCACTAGTATTTACTATTTACTAATTTTCTCCCACATAAAAACAACGACATGCAAGTTTATTTTATTTATTTATTTAAAAGAAATGGCGAAAGTAAAATACGCCATATGTCATGTACATAACGCATAACGTATACAAAGATGTGCATTGAGCATTTCCTTTCAAAAACGTACAAGTACATGGGAAAATAGCTTTGTAAAGATCATTTAATGAATTCGGTAGTTCTCTTGTTAAATTTATACATATACAGAGAGTTCTGTATACAGCCGGCAGTTCCTCTATCGATGACTTTTTTTACATAGTTATTTCACAAATTACGTACAGTTCAAGACAAACCAAGATAAAACAAGACAAGACTTGTACATAAAATTTTCTTTCTAAATTTAAAGAACGCGTGTCTCTAGTCTCTACAAAACAAAATGCTGGTTGGTGTTCAATCTCCTGCTGCGGAACCAATGAAACAGTATTCAGTATTCAACTAATAATAATGAAAATTTAAAGACAAATAATATGATAATAATAATAATATTAGTAGTAGTAGTACTTTAGAAAGGGGAAAGAACACGTGATGACGGATGACGTTCTGTGAACATTTTATAGCTATTCTATTGAGTTTTGAGCGTGTACCACTTCCATCGATTATACATTATATTTATATATATTTATACCACCGACCACCGTCATCATTATTATTATTATATTGGAATTTTGAAAAATTTTTGCAATACCTATCTATATTATCTATCAATAGGCATAGAGTATTACATTATATTATGCATAATACTTTCTTTACTCTACACTCTAAACATAATGAATGGATGGTGACTGATGAATGATAATGTTGATAGTGATGTAGTGAGAATTTGCAATGACAATGTATTCAACATTCAACATATAATGCATTCTGTACACATACACGGATTTAATGGGGATATTTTCGCTTCAATAATGTTTCTTAACCATAGATACTTTGACCAATCCAATCCAATCCAAACTAATCCAATCAATACATAATCTAGCATTAAAAGAATTTTAATGCAAAACTACATCCACTAGCCACTGTCGTCTTTATTTCTGAACAATATAAAATATACTGTCACTTGTACACTGTACATACACACTTATTGCTCACGAATAAAATTACTTTCATTATAAGCATTTCCCCAAAGGCTATGAGCTATGAGCTATGGTATGGCTGTATGGCTACAAGTGTAATAGCACCAACAGAACTGAATTGGCTACTATAATTTATTTACAAATATCTATACACAATGCACAATACACATCATTTAGTAATAGTATTCCGGCATAAGAGTAGTATTTACATCAACATTTATACTCATACAAAAGTAAATGCATGTACTTATAATATACATTATACAAAATATATTATATATTATACTATCCCTCAGAAAAAAATATTATCATGGTGAATGATGGGTTTTTTGGTCGAATATCTCATTGAATATCATCAGAATACCATGAGAATCTCATT
>JABASP010003420.1:0-14061 GCA_019776565.1 Sminthurinus signatus
GTATTGATATGTTTTTCCAATATCTTATTCAGTACAACATGCATGTCGATTTTGCCTGGGCGCGAGCGAAGCGAGCGCAGAGTGTATTGATATGAATTGTTAGTTGCAACATCCTACTCAGAACAACAGCCATGCCGATTTTGCCCTGGCGCGAGCGAAGCGAGCGCATAGTATGACATGAATTGTTAGTTGCAACATCCTGTTGAGAACAACAGCCATGCCGATTTTGCCCTGGCGCGAGCGTAGCGAGCGCATAGTATATTGGGATTTTTGTTGAAATATCTGATACAACCATAGTGGCTGGTTTTGCCTCCGGTCTGCGCGCGGAGCGTAGCCCACTTGTGATTATTATGAGGTACTTTTTATTTTTTATCACAGTGCAAAAATAAAAAATATGCAGTTCGGCTCTTGCTATGTTAAATGAAGCTTCTTTTTTAAAGGATTAAATACTTTTTTTGTACATTTTAAACGAAAAGTAGATTGTAAAAAAATGTTCATTATAAAATGTAAACCTCCTTTAAAGTTCCAGGAGCTCCGAGTGAGTTTGAATAGAAACGTCAGCCTCTGAATTCTGAATTCAAGCTCCGAATATTTTAATTTACATGAAAGCTCACGTTTTGTATTTCGTACTTTGTGTGAGTCTGTTTGACTATGCTATTATTTCCAGCTCCAGTTTTTTTATTCATGGTGCGTTTTTTGGTTTTTGGAGAATGGAGAAAAAAATGAAAATTCATAATGAGCGACTAAAATACGTGGAATTATTTAAATATGCGCTGAAAAATGTGGAGTGTGTACTTGCGCAGTTCCAAGCTCCTTCATTTTTCCGTTTTAAAATACTTCGAGTATTTCTGCTTAGAAAACCCCGGGAAAATGTGCGGTTTGTATAATTTGAATAAAAAACAGGAGATTAATCTGGAAAAGGAAAAGAAATTGTATGATGCTTTAAATTTTGGTATTATTTTCTCAATCTTAAAAATACAATGATGGAAAGTTTTCTATTGTTTACAAATATTTTTATAAATGAATAAAATTTTAATCTTAAGGCGCTTTTTTTTGTCCAGTTGACTTTTTCTTTGTCTAGTGACTAAACACTAAACACTAAAAAGGAGGGAAAGTTCAAAGTATTGTGAATTGTGATGCAGCATGAAATTGCATCTTGTCTGTTTTGTCTATGGTAAATTGTAAATTGGAATAGTTTTTGTCCTCTCTACTTTGCGCATGAAAAGGTAGAGAGATGAAAAATGAAAAGATGTTTGAAAGTTTTTGACCAGGTTCCATTTTTTGCTCGCTATAGATTGTAGATATTATGTAATATTAGACATGCATAAAAAGTATAAGTTATAAGTGTAAAGTTGCTGTAGGTGAAAATATGAAATGTGTACGTCTTTTGGTTATCTTTTGGAAGTCTATAGTTGATAGTTGATATTTGATATTTGATATGAATAATAATAAGAGACGTGGATGGTGTGTGGAATGAATTTGTGTATGTTTTGTACGCAGGGCCTCACGCTGTTCCTCTCCTTCTCCATCTTCGCGGCCGTCTTGGGAATGCTTCAATTCGGTTATAATACGGGTGTAATTAATGCTCCACACAAGGTAAGTCCCAACACCACTTCTTCTTTTACTCTATTCCACCCATTCTATTCATACACCTTTTATACTTTATTATACTCCATACTTTACTCTTTATACTCCTCTCTACACAGACACTCTAAATTCAACAGCATTCTTCCCTTTCCCTTTTTCATGCTCTGTCTTCAGAGTTCAGGGGAAAACTCATAAAATTCTCCTCCAGTCAAAATTAAACGGGAACCTAAACGTGCATTCTTCTTTTTCCTCTTTTTCCTCAGTCAACCTTATGCTCACCTTTCTACAGATATTTTACATGGTGTCCTCCCTTCATTTCTTTTTACACCAAAACTCGAGTCTGGAGTCTGCAGACACTCCAATGAAAAATGAAATGATTCGGTTTTTGTCAAATTCTCCTTTTCCTTGTCCTTTGTTTAATTGCTCTTTTCTTTCATTTCTTCCCTTGTCTTGGTATAAATGTGTACTCATATTTTGTACTTGAAATAATATTAATCATCATGATGGTGGTGATAATATTTACACAACAGAAAAAAACACCTGAAGTTATTCATAAAATGGTAAATGGTGGTGGCGAGGTCAATCGTCAATTGTCAATTGTTTTACCGCAGAAGTTGAAGAGTTGAGAGAAAGTTCCAAGTTCCAACTTTAGCTTTTCCTCCAACTCCACAAAAACAAAAACAAGAAGAAGAAGAAAAAGAAGAAGAGGTGTGAGATATTTATAAAGTGAAACAATCTTGTCTGTCTTGTGAATGGTGAATTGTGGATGGTGAATTGTGAGAAAGAAGAAGATGGAAGATGGAGAATCCGGGAGTGTAATACTTATCTATAATGGAGGAATGTAATGGACGCCTTTTGCATAATGTTCGAATTTTGAATTATTTCATTTGTCATTCGCTCCTCTTCTCTCTCTCTCTCTCTCTCTCTCTCTCTCTCTCTCTCTCTCTTTTGGGACAGCTCAGTTTTACTAGTGTCTGCAGTTGTAGTTTGTAGTGTAAAAAAGGTAGGAGAAAAGAGAAAAGAGTGGGAATTCTACTGAACTGAGGAGAAAAACAGCCATTCCCCATTCCCCATTCTTCACCAATCTTTTATTTATACCAACTGGAATTTCTATTTGTTTGTTTGTCTTCTTGTTTATTTTTTAACCGTAACCGTAATACATCTTTCTTTCTCTCTCTGTGTGTGTATCTACGATCTACATCATGTACAAATTATTCTCATCCTTTGGGGAAATGCAGGAAAATTTATTCTTCTCAAAACTCTAGACTCAAGACTCCTTCTGTATTCTGTATAAATTACACAGTGCAGAATGCAGAATGCAGAACCATCAACCATCAACCATCATGTTCTCAAAATTCCACCTTTTTTCTTTTTTCTTCTCAACTTGACCAACTTCCAGTTACGCGGATTTAAAATCCACCTCAAATCAAGGGCACAAAATTAAAAACATTTTATAAATCAGAAGCAGAAAATAGTGGATAAAAAATTGGAATTTAACTCAGAATGATTATTACATTATACGAGATGAGATTATACATGTGTTATTATTATATGTTCTATGGAATGGTTGGTCATGGGATGAAAGAAGACGGAAGAAAGGAGGAAATTTCCTTGAGATTTGGGACAATTCTGGATAATTGAGGAGAAAAACTGGGATACTTTGTTTATACTTTGTTCTCTGTGTATCTATAATGTAGAATGTAGAATGTGTATGGAGTATGGAATGAGCCTAGAGCAATGACTCTTGACTCTTGACTCGTTGTACTTTGTACTGAATAAGTAGCATTCCGAATTTGGAGTAGAATAATAATAATAATATGGGGAAAAGTGTATACTGGTGTAGATGTACTTTTCTCTGAGACTCCAGCCTCTTGATTTATACATGTGTCTTTGTCCTTGTCTTTACTTTGTGCTTTGTAGTTTGTACTTTCTATTTTGTGTGTGATCATGTTGAGAGTTGAGAGTTGAGAGTTGAAAGTGGAGTAATGTTAATGCAGAGCTGAGAAGAGTGGAGAGTTGAAAGAGCAAAAACATTTAAATACAAAGAACAGAGTCAAAGGTATAAATCTTGATGGCTGGAACGAGTATTTACTTTGATACTCCAACATTTACTCTATTTTCTATTTCGTCCTCTCTTTTCTCCCCTCTATTTTCTGTTTTCCTCCTACAGAGCTCACTTTCTTCTTTTTCTGCACTCTCATCTTTCTTCTTCTTCTTCTTCTTCTTCTCTGCACTTCTCAACACATCAACACAGTCTACAGAGAAGAGAAAAAGAGCTCCAAGAAAATGAGAGGGAGACAAAGGGAAATATGGCTCGTTGACTTGAGTTGATGTAGGTGTGCACAATATTCTATATTTTAAGTTAGACGGGCTCCCAAAATCCAAATACAAACATTCCAACTGACCTTTTTTGTGCTGGACAGAACAAGAAGAAGAAAAAGAAGAAGAAGAAAGGTCACATTTCTTTGGAAAGTTTCCTCCTTTTTTTATGTACCCTTTCGACCTTTGAGCGGTTCGAGAAGTTTGAACAAACTTTATTTCACCATTTTCAGCGAGGTCGACAATTTGACCTCTGACCTGTGACCTCAAAATTAATTCATATGAATGAAATATTTTGGCAGTGGTGTGACCTCAAATGCAAAGAAGATTGTAGAAAGTTCAAGAGTCAGTCTACTCTTGTGTGTGTTGTGTGTTGCACTATAAATAATGTGAAATTATGGCGTGTGTATGAAATGACGGAGCGGAGTAAAATAACAGAAGAAGAGGAAGAAGAGGAAAAAGAGGAAGTGTGTCTGACGGAACCACCGTTTTTGTTCTTTGTTTTTTGTTGTGTGTTTCCATGTGCACTGTGTAACAATTACTCTGCTGATTCTCACTCTGACTGTCACCAGCTTGTGAATGATTAAACTACCAAGGATTTTCCTCCTTTTCTTTCCCTTTGGATTCTGGATTCTGGTTGCCCTTGGGGACAAATAGCTCCGCTAGAGGACAAATAAATGCACGTACAATCTACAAACACAGAGAACGAGATGGTCTATTCAAATATGCACAAACTTGTATTTATATTTTACATCCCTGGAAATTCTGTGGAGCGAAGAAACAAGAAAAATATTTGGGAGAAGAGAGACATGAAAACATGAAGATTGAAGATTGAAGATGTACAAAGAATAAACCTTTGATACATTTCTATTTTCTATTGCACATGGACCAACTTCCGTCTTCTTTATTTCCACTTCATCGCCCTTCCTTCATCTTCTGATCTTCTGAGTGTTCCAGTTCCAATTCCAGTTCCACCTGCAAATCCGAGACTTTTACTTGGAGAAAGTGAAAAAAGTAAAGAAAAAAACAAGAAACAAGATGAGCCGGATTTCAATGTTGGATGTTGATTTTGATTTTGATGCATCTTCACCATTTCACAGCTTGAGATGTTGAGATGAGGTCATGCGAGTGGACCAAAAACCAAAAATGTCAGAGGTCAGTTCACTCCGGACTCTAAAATCTAGAATCTGGAACCTGGGATTTTTGTGCTAGTTCAAGATTCACATGCCAAAATGTGATGCGTGTTCTTTTGAGTTTTGAGCTTTGAGGATCTGCGTGTAAATGGAGTGAAAAGGAAAGAGAATAATGAGTTTGTCACACCAAATTCCTGGATCCTGGATCCTGGATTGTGAATTGTGAATTGTGATTGGAGAAAGTAGAAAGTAGAAACCTGTGTTTTTTCCATGTGAGGAAGTTCCTGTTTCTTGGAGCATAAAAGAAGAAGACAGCTTTGAAAAAAATCCATGTATGCAGAATGCACATCAGACCAGAAGCAGAAGCATCACCACTTTCTCTCTGCTACAACAACAAACGGGAAGAGGATGAAAATGTACAGTGTACAGTATTTTTGTATGGAGTTCCAACTCGGACTACTTTTTCATAAATGTCACGTTTACTCAAAGTATCTGACTGAACTGTGATTTCCTCCACAAATTTGTATACTCATCCTCACGCCCGGATTTTCTCCTTCTGAGAATCCGAGCTTCACAACTCCTTCCTTTTTTCGACCGGCTGCGGTGGAAAGTAGAAAGTGGAAATATAATACATGACAAAATACAAAATATTATGTACAGTGTACAGGATTGCAGAAAGGAGGAACAGACGAACCATTCTTCATTCTTCCTTCTTTTCTCTTGATACAAATATCTTTTTTGTCCAATCCAAAATCCAAAACTCTCAAACTCCGAGGACAAGGTGCATGAAAAAAGTCTAAATTTTCAAATGTGTGCATTGTGCATAGATATTACATTTTACATTCTACATTTTACATGGCGGAATATTTAACTTGGCTTTTTCTACAAAGTACAAAGCACAAAGAAGATTCTTTCTCTTTTCTTTTTTTGTCTTGTTTCTTTATTCTGTGGAGAAAATATTTGAAATATGTATCTTTTCATCACTTTCTGACTGTGTACATTTTGTACATTGTACATTGTTGCGGATTCTAGATTCTAGATTTTAGAGTGTAGTTTTTAATGTGTTGGTTCTTCAGCTTGTGTCTTGTGTTAAACGTGGAAAATGTTGAAAGAGAAATGAGAGATAAGAAAATTCACAGCCAGAAAAAAGAGAGGAAAATCTTGAAATCTTGAAAAGTTTGCACAGGGAAAAGCTTAAAACTTACTTTAGTCCCGGAATAAAAAGAAAAGAAATGTTGAAAGGAAAGCTGAGAAAATATGTAAAGCAAACAGACTGAGAGGAAGAAGAGAAAGATGAGGGGGAGGGGTGGAGGAGGGGGAGGAGGATGTAAAGACAACTGGATGACAAGTTGACGACGACAAAAGTGTGTATCCAGTATCTTCTTTCTGTTCTTTTCTTTTCTTGGTTTTCATTTATGGGAGTGAGTTGGTGTGGCTCATTTTTATTCATTGCACTCTGTCACAATTCGACTCTGATTTGTCAAAATTTTCCACGCTTCTTTCTTTCTTTTTCTTTTGGTTCTGGTTCTTTTTCTTTTGGTTCTGGTTGTGTGTGATTAGAGAGAGTTTTTATGAGACTCGGCGGATGTGAAGGGACTGGAAAGAGTTGGAGAGACAAAAGACAAAAGAGGAGAGAGAAGCATCTGCTAAGGAAAATTATCACGTCCCTGGAGGAGTCTTCATATTCCAATCTATATTATCTACGTGGAATTCCACACTCCAAACTCCAGACTCCAGACACTCTGATAAAATATAGGTTAAAAGTACGTGTAGTCACTCTTCACTCTTCACTCTTCTTTCCAGTCTCAGATGTTTTCTCCATTTTCACTCCTATTTTCAAACTCAATTCCGGTCTAAATTTGGATTCGGATTCAAATTCCAGTTCTTGTCCCTGGAATCACAATCACTATTTATACCCATCAATAAATGAGCAGCGCCACTTCCTCCATTCATTTCAGCCATGTTCAAGCCAACACCAAAGCCAACACCAAGACTAAGGTGACGACGAGGACCAAGTCTAAGAATTATATTCAGATTCAGATTCGGATTCGGATTGAGAGTATGTAAATGAGGCTGGAGTGGTTAAATTACACGTGGATTTCCCATGAATAAATTATGTGGAGATGAAGACCAAGAGGAATGAACGAGTCCACCAATTAAAAGGAATTGTCTCCTGTCGACTCCACAATTTACACACCATCCAAATATTTATTACACAAACCCAACCAACTTCATCTAGAATCTAGAATCCAGAATCTACCATAAAACTCCCTCCATTCTCCATTCTCAAGTACAATCAAAATACTAACAATTTACCCTTTTAAATTTACAACCAGATTCAAATTTTGCACAAGATCCAAACAAATACAAAATACACAGGAACAATTAATTTTTAATTTTGTAGAAAGTAGAAAAAGGTTGTGTATTTTTTGTATTTCTGTATTTAGGAATTTACTTATTTTTCAAGAGATTTTATTTCATTAGTTGAAAGGGAATAGGAAATCTGTGTAGCGTGAGTACTTAACGGTGAAATATCACACTAGAGATTTAGATTCACATTTCAGAAATATGAGAGGAAATGAGATTAGAGGAGATGAACTCGTGCATGAAAAATCCAGAATATGAAAAAAGACAAAAGACACAAGACACAAGACAAAAATAGAAGACTTCTAACTTATAATTTTGGCTTTCTTCTTTCATACGAGTTTTAGTTTGAGATTTGAGCTGGTATCACATCTTTCATCTTATATCTTTCATCATATCGTAAATTGGTACTTGACTTTTGATCCTTTCTCCTTGACTAATTATCCCAGATCCCATTTCCCGTCCCACGTATCGCGTATCGCGTACTGTAGATTGTGCATTGTGCAGTCAAGTTTCATGTGGGAATTGCAAATGAAATTTCGGATGTGGCCCACAGGACTTTTTGATTCTTGATTCTTGATTATACCTCAAGACTTGAGACTTGAGAATCTTTTACTTGAGAAAAGTGAATGGACATGAACATTGAACGGGAAAAGGGAACATGTCATGCGTCTCTCATCCACCGAGCGAATTATCTCGAGGAATTTCAGAGTCTACTGTCTACTGTATAAAAGTATGAAAGTGTCTAGCACATTCCAGTTCCAGATTCCACAGTTGAGTTGAGTTGATGCTGCTCCACATCCAATTTGAACATTGAACATTGAACATGCTTCAACTTTAATTTCACTCGAGGTTTGAGCTTTTTCCAGTTTCGAGGTATTGGTGGGAATTTTATGGGTTTTCTTTTCTCGCCCTCACTTTTCTTTCTTTCCTCTTCCTAACTTTCCTTTAATAAATTTCCTCATGCACAACAATCCACATCCAAAAATCCGAACCAGAACCAGAACCAGAACTGGAGCAGATGAGAATGTGAAACTCAGTAGAGCTGAAACTGAAACTGAATTGTACATGTGATTCTTGTTCTGGTTGTGCAGACTAAAGAGTAAAGAGTAAAGTATAAAGTATAAAAGAATGTGCTGTATGAGATGTGAGATGGTTTTATTGTATTATTTGTGGGGTTTTTAGGAAATTCAAGAGTTCATCGAGACGGTGTACAAGGAGCGGGAGAAGCCCATTGACAAAATCTCAATCGAGTTTGTGCACTCGATCGTCGTGTCGATTTTTGCCATTGGAGGAATGCTCGGCGGTTTCAGCGGAGGGATTATTGCTAATCGATTCGGACGGTATGCATTTATTTTATACACTACACACAAAATCTCATATAGATTTCATATCTATTGTTTACACTCATATCAAATATCAAATATTAGAAATAGATGCTTCCTCCCAAATTTCATATATAAAATGTCAAATAATAGGATCAAGTTTGTTCCCTAGAAAAAAACAAGTGTATTTCGTATTTCAACTTCCGTCCAAAAAATCCAAAGATACGAAATGGAAGTATTAAGTGTCATTTATTTTATTTTATTTCTCTCTCTCTCTCCATCAACAGTGATCAATGAGCAATGAGCAATGATCAAACATAAAAATCCGCGTTATTGTTATTATTATTTTTATTATTATTATTTTACTAGTGGAACTCGCTGGAAAAATCTGTAGAATGCAGAATTCTTCCATTGATGTTTTTGTATTGTTACATTGTAAATTCTCATGTATTTTATTTTATTTAGTTGTATTTTTTCACATAAAAAAATAATGATTTATGCTCACCGCAAGTGTAGAGAAAAGCAGCAGAATTTACTACTGTGAATTTTGAAAAGAATTCAGAAATTTTAGGCTTTACCAGTTTTTGATTCATTTTTTAGATAGATTTTTAACAGATTTTTATAATAATGATGATTACAGAAAGGGAGGTTTGCTGCTCAATGACTTGATTGGAATCGGAGGTGGATGTCTCATGGGAATCGCCGACACCTTTTCCTGTAATTTCAACACAACAATTAATAATTAATATCATAATTCATAATTCTTTACTCAAATCTTTTTATTCATAATAATTTTAAATGTCTGTGTATTTTTTCCACAGCTTATGAACTATTAATTCTGGGGCGATTCGTCATCGGAGTTAATTGCGGTGAGGACATTTTTCATTTTTTCTAATTTCCTCAGGTCAACTTTTATACATTGTTGAAATTATAGTTTCAATTTTGACCTTTTTGACGACCTTTTCAAATAAACTTTAAACAGACAATTTGTATTTTGATTTTTGATATATTTTAATTTTTAATGCACTAAATTTGAATTAGAAACCAAAAAAGTTAGAGGGATTTGGAATTTGGATTTGGTCATAAAATATTAGTAGATTTTTCTCCTGTAGAATGTAGAATGTAGTTTGATTACTTTGAGCTTGAAAAGTAATGGAAAAAGTCACAAGTCACAAGTTGACATTTTGTTTGGCCGTGCAAATTACACGAGAAATGATTATAAATGAGTGATGACTATTTCTGTTTTCTGTATTTTTGGACTGTTTCACCTTTCAACTTTCAACCGGAATTGGTTTAATTATCCGTTTAAAATGGTAGCGGTAATTCGTAATTAGTTTAGTTGTAGATTGTAGATTGTAGATTGTAGAACATGAAGATTCCAGATATTATGATTTTAATTGAGTTACAACTCTGAGCTGAATAAAACAAGGTGATGCTCATAAATGCGGATGTTCATTTCTCCAGAATCCAGAACTCAAAACAGAAAACGGAAAATACTGTGAATACTCAGGTACAGGGAAAAATACGAATACGAAATACGAAAACGAAACAGGAGAAGAAGAATCTTTGTCTGCCTCCTAAATAAATGACTTTCCTCGTCCCTCTTTCATATTTTGTTCCAGCAGGAGCTTTAAATATTTTAACACTTTTTGTCCCAGTCTCGAGTTTCGAGTTTCGTTGATAAAGTTTCTCTCTTAATTTCCACTGCAGCTTCTAAATTGGAGATTCTGGATTCTGGATTCTAGATTAATGTCGTCTGGCGTCTTGTTTATTGTACCTTGAACTTTGTAGTTTGTAGTTTATTAGTCCTGAATCTTCAATGTAGAAGGTGGAATGTTGAGTGTTGAGTGTGAGAACGGGAAAACGTAAATGTTTTATGCATGCAACAGGACTCTCTCACTCTCTCACTTTCTCACCTTCATCTTCTATTTATATTTATATTTATGCTCTCTTCTAATTTCCAACTATGCTTTTCAAATCCCAGTACATTTTTGACACTTGACACTAGTTTCAAATTTCAACCGACTGAACTTTGACTCTGAACCTTTTTACTTGTTAATTGTTAATACAAAAGACAAAACAAAACTAATGAAATGAAAAGAAAGCATAACAATTAAAATTTAACACGTGATATCTTGAATGTTGAACCTTTTTTACAGGCCTAAATACATCACTGGTGCCGATGTACGTGTCGGAAATCGCTCCATTAAATCTTCGAGGTCAGTGCCAAAATAAGAAATATCGAATATTATTCTTATTTTTTGAAATATCTTTAAATTATTTTTTATTTTGAAGCCTCTGTTTTTGAAAATGTGTGAATGATTTTATTTTACATGGATTTTGATGTTGTTTGTAAATCGCAGGTGCTCTAGGAACTGTGAATCAATTAGCTGTGACGATAGGACTTTTAGTTTCTCAAGTTTTGGGCATCGAACAACTTCTTGGAACCAAAGACGGCTGGCCGGTGCTTCTCGGTAAGAAAAAAACTACAATCTTTCTTGTTTTTATTTTTTATTTCTCTCTCATCTTCCTTGTCGTCGTCATTCATTCACGAGTCAGGAGGAACGAGTATAAAGTATAAAAAGTAAATAGTATGGCGCAAGAAAAGCGGAAAAGAGGAGACGGATTGTCCTTTGTAAATGCTATTAATGCCAGAAATAGCCGTTATGAAAAAAACGGAGGTTCCGCTATGCGGATGTGACAGCACACAGCACAACTCTCAACTTTTCTCATCAGCACACAATTCCTCATAAAATCCACTACTTTTTTCGAGGACGCGGATTGCAGCTGGAACTGGAGACTGGAGATGGACCAGAATGATTCCACAGAATACAGAAAATACAGACCGTCTCACGAGTTGTTCTCATCTTTCATCTCTTATCATATCAAAGTTTTTTCTCCATTTTTCCCCTTCATCTCCAATCTCCACGTCCGTTGTCTTTTCTCTTTTGTTTTTCAACTCCTGTATTTTCCTTCATTTCACATCTCGGAGCTCCTTTCTGTTCATCTCCGTCCCAAGAAAAGAAAACCAAAGAAAGCAACTTTGACAAAGGAAAGACAAGAAATCTGAAATCGAGAAATCTAGATTCGAGACTGGAGAAAAGATGACAAAGACGATGATGAGGAAAAACAAGGGGAGAAAATCCAGTCACAGTGCAACAATCTTGTCTTGTCTCGAACAACTGACTCCAGTTCCAGCTCCAGTTCCAGTTCCAGCAACAACTCCCATTTGACTCTTCCAAGTGCAATCAAACATCAAACTGTATTTTTGTGCGTGGGCTGTGCACAATTCTCCAGTTTTATCAGTGTTTTGCGATTAGAAGTAAGATTACGATTACGACTACGACTTTTCCTTCCTCCTGCTTCTTTTTCCTTTCATAAATCTTTTGTTGTGGGAACTCGACTCGACTCGACGACATCAAGATAAACAATTTTTTCATCTGTATTTTGTACAATGTACAAAGTCCAACTACAAGAAGAAAACACAGTCATAATTTAATCAGAAAATATTATATTGAACCCTGGCCATTGGCCATTGGATGCGAAATAGCTTCAAGCTTCCAGTTTCAAGTTGATATAGATAAATAAACAAATAAATGGGATTTGTAGTCCGGTGGGAAATGGCGAATGGTGAAGAGAGTGGAGAAATCCCAGTTTGCCGATTCCGATTGCTAGTGTCAATGGTCAATGGCGATCGGGATGAGTAATAATAATAATGACGGTGTAAAATGGACATGGACTTTAATTGAGATTTGAGGACGGAGACGGTAAAAATGAGTGTGTGAAATGTGTCCATGTTTCTTAATCATGTATTTGTGTTTGTTGTGTGTTGTGGTTTTCAGGGTTGGCAGTAGTTCCAGCACTGCTTCAAATGTTGTTATTACCGATGTGCCCAGAGAGTCCACGATACTTGTTCATCACCAAACAAAGGGAGGATGAGGCGAGACGAGGTGAGAAGAACCAACTTTTATCCATTTATTTCCCTTTCCTTTTCCTTTCCTCTAGTCTCTAGTCCTCTAGTGATATATTTATACGGGCGTTAATCAACAGAGTACAGAGTACACGAGCACACTTGGTTGTGCAGCGTATGACCACGGGCAGTCTCATATTAATTATTTCACACTCTGTTCTCTTCTGTTCCCCGGGTGCGGCCTATGCATCCTCATTTATTTCATCTTCCTCTATCTTCTATCTTGTTTGCGGTGGAACTCTCCGGTTTATATCTCTCTTATCCTTTCATCCCACTTTCTCCACTTTCTCCTGTACAGTTTCATGCGAATGCGTATCCCGTTTCATAGAGAGTAGAGAGAGTGTAGCAGAAGAATACAGAGAAGGTTGTACATTGTAAATGGCGGGCTCTGCTCTGGTTTCGTTTGGTTTGGTGAAGAACCTTTCTGTTTGGATCGCTATGATAAGATTTCCCTTCAATATCCAATTTTTTAAAGATGAGCTTCTTGATTCTTGATACTCCGTTAATTTACTTTACTTATTTTGAATTCACCTTCCCCGACAAAACCAAAAACCAAACCAAACCACAGGAAACTCCATTTAAAGTGTGACGTTTAAATTTCATGACTCCTTTTCGTCCTCGCTCCCCTTTTACAATGATTTTAGTTGTGATTGTGAGAGTATAATATTTTATTCCATTCTGTTTGACAGCTCTGCGTAAGTTTCGAGCTTCGAATCATGTTGAGGAGGACATTGAGGAGATGCGAGCGGAACAACGAGCCCAACAAGCGGAAGCGACCATCTCCATGCTCCAACTTCTGCGGTCGTCCAACCTGCGAATGCCCCTCTGCATCGCCGTCGTCATGCAACTGTCTCAACAACTCTCAGGAATTAATGCGGTCCGTACACAAGAAATACTATTCTTAACTCTATAATTAAACATTCAATTATAGTTTATATGATGATGATGAACTTTTCTTCTTCCTCGTCTTCACACTTCTTCGTCTTCGTCTTTCGTCCGAGTCTAAAATAATAATTTATCGTAGGAATAAAATACACGAGAATTCAAGAAGCCAGGAAATAAATTCCTATCCACAGGAGAATTCCGAATTGCACAAAACACAAAACTATTAAAATTGAGAAATACAGAAAAAGTAAAAGGTGTACTTTTATTTTGCTAGGTAAAGTAAAGCTCTCTTTGAATGCCTTGACTTGAATATACTTGAGTAGAAAAGATTGGAGAAGAAAAGAAAATATGATATGTCTCTTTCCTCTTTAATCTTATCTGTAGAAACTAGAAGCTGTGTCAAAACACAACCAAAAATTTTGGTTATGACAATAACTCCAAAACTTCTGCATAGGAAACCTTCAAACAAACACCAAAA
>JABASP010003421.1:0-14059 GCA_019776565.1 Sminthurinus signatus
GTTGGAGCGTGCATATTGCACATACATGTGTTGTTCAATATGTAATATCTAGCACAAATTCACCAAACACCAAACCAACCAACACTCAACACTCAACACTCAATATAGATAATGGATAATGGATATAGACGTGTGTAATCATAATAATATTTACACGAGACAGCCAGACAGAAACAGAAACGTACATTCTACATTCTATATTCTATCACATGTACATCATACATGTACTGCACTGTATTTTTACATAATTTTCCCATGAGTGTGAGTTTGTTGGGGTAGATCATGACGACAAGGACGACACAAATATATGTGGCAGTATTGTAGGTTTCTTCAAGTTATTGAACTCTTGTTCTCTTTTTTTTTCCTCTCTCACTTTTTCCGATGGAAGGCAGACGACTGAGTAACGAGTAACTACTACTACTACCTACTACTACAACTACTACATGATAATGGTGATAATATTTTTGCTAACATTTGATAAATATTAATGCTCCTTCATTTCATTCACTACACATTATTTATACATTATACATTATACAAAATCATTGTACAAACATGCAGTCAACATTCAACGTATAACATGTCACAAGTACTAAATACTAAGTACAGCTAAAATGTACAATGTACAACGTGCATCATGTATCATGTACTTTGGCCCGTCTCTGCGTAGCAAATACAAATTATAGTATGTACATGTCTGGTGTGAGGTTCTACTTAGACTCTACACTCTACACATTTTGCAAACCCAGCTTTGGCAAAGTACATTATGGACTCGTCCACATACACATTAAAAATACGTGAATGACATCGTTTGTAGTCCATCCAATAGCTCCGTCCTCCGTCCTCCGTCGTCTAGAGTTTGGAGTCGAGAGCTCTTTCAGTTCAAGAAAATAAATATAAATATAAAATGGGAATACTTTATATCCTTATTTTTAGTGCATATATCCACTGAATCCGCACTTTCTGTATTCTGTATCCTGAATAATGCAGAACTTGTAGATTTATAAATGCATGCATAATATATTATTATGATGATGTGAGAGAAAAGATGAGCTACCAACTTTCCAAATTCCAAATTCAAACCAAAATACGAAATACAAAATACAAAATACCCTCAACCATCAGATAGATATCACATCATATTAATATGCTGACTGCTCACTATTACTACTACGACGGATTGGATGGTAAAACTATGAATGAGACAACTACAAAAGTAGATACAAAAGTTTCAAAGTATGAATGAAAACGGAGAGAGAAAACGACCCTATCATAATTTTTTATAATATATAATGCATATTAAAATAGATTGATATGCAAGATTTTGTGCCAATAATTGTACACTGGCGGCGGATTAGACTAAAAAATACATGTTCCATCATCATGTATGTATATATTTATATTATGTATTATGTGTCGTTATCGAATAACATAACATCATAATAATATAATATAAAGTAACATAATGTATAATATATAACATATTATATATATAGTCGACATCGACACATTCACAATATTAAATATTATAATAATAATAATAGATAATAGTAATAAGTATTCCGAATTTCGAGAAAAAAAGAAGACCAACAAACTGAACCTCCATAATCCATAACTGTATCCACAAACGGATACAGAAAAGGAAAAAAAAACAAAATGTGACACTACAAAACTTTGATAGATAGAATATATAATATAGTGTGGAAATAAATAATCTATATATATTCTTATATGAATGAGTAGTGCGTCATGTTGTTCTTTTTTTTACCTAGTAGAAATAGAAAGTAGTGGTAGAGTAGAACAGAGTAGCGAAAAGGAGATTAATATCATAAAGAAGAGTCAGCTTTACTATTGATGGCTCCGTTGTTAGTGTTGGCGTTGCTGTTTTCCTGATGATAATGCTGTTGCGACCTCCATAAGGATGTGTATAAAGGACTATTTCGATTTAATAAGTCTGTATGAGAACCTTGGTCTACGACTTGTCCCTGATCTAGCACCAAAATTTCATCTGCATCCATCACTGTTGAAAGACGGTGAGCGATCCAGATACTCGTACGACCGGCTGAAGCTTTCTTTAATGAATCCAAAATTGTCTGAAAGTATCATGTAAGCAGAAATAAACATGATTTATTATTTAACATTGTACTTTTATCTGTTATGATTTTTATTTTGAATCAATGTTTTAACTTTTTAAGCTTTATCCAAATAAAAATTAAACTTACTTGTTCTGTAATTGAATCAAGATTTGAGGTAGCTTCATCAAATACCAATATGGGACTTCCTTTCAGTACAGCTCTAGCGATGGCAACCTATAATATTTCATAAAGTAATAAAAATCAATGCTATGATGAATGCTCATACACAATACTCAGTATTCATCAAAAGATAGTATAATAAGAAAATTGGTAATTTGTAATCATTTTAAATTTGGTTTTATAATAATAGTAATTTACTCTTTGTTTCTCGCCACCGCTCAATTTTAGGCCTCGTTCTCCAACAGGAGTATTATAACCTTTGGGTAACTTTTCTATTGTGTGATGGAGGTTAGCAAGTTCTGCTGCTTTGTATACATCCTCAATAGGAGCATTAAGATTGCCATATTGAAGATTGTAGAGAATCGTATCGTGAAATAGAACACAATCCTAATGGAAATGATAAATGGAAAAGTAATTCGTTATTAATTATTCATTTAAACTTTCTAGAACAAAAAAGAATGAAAAGAATGTATAGATTCAGATAATGCATTGGAAAAAATGCTCCTTGCTTACTTGTGGAACAACAGCGATGGCTTGTCTGAGTGACTCTAAATTGACTGCATCAATCCTCTTCCCACCAATATAAATTTCACCGGAATTTGGTTCAAAAAATCTGTACATGAGGCGGATTATCGTAGATTTACTGTAAAATGATAAAGAAAAACAATAATTAGTTAATTAGTATTATTACTATAAATTTCAGCTGTGCAAATAAAAATTTTTGATTTTTTAGTATTTTTTTAGTTTTTTTTTGAAATTAATCACAGTAAATTTTATAAAAAATATTTACCCAGATCCTGATCCTCCAACAATAGCAACTTTTAGACCGGGTTCAACTTTAAAGCTTAGACCATTTAAAATTGGTGGAGAGGTGAGAACGTCATCATATGTAAATTTGACATCTTTAAATTCGATAGATGCTTGAGGTACAGTTAATTGAAGAGGAGGATAACTGGAATCAGACTGAATTTTGACTGGGACAGCCATTAGAGCAAACATTGTAGTCATATCAATCATGGCTTGACGAACTTCTCTATACACAGAACCGAGGAACCCCAATGGAATTGACATTTGAAATAATAATCCATTCACCATCACTAAATCTCCAACAGTCATATTTCCTACATAGAATAAATTATATACAATACATTTACTTATTTTTTATATGTTACATTAACATAAAAATAATTATTATTAGTTATTACTGATATCACTTTTTATTTTTTACAAAATTTAATATTATGTAGTTTTATAAAATAAAACTTACCCTTTGCAATTTCCCTTGCAGCCATTACCATAATAGTACTAAGAGCAATACTAAAAATAGCATTTTGACCAAAATTAAGCATAGCGAGAGACTCACTAGTCTTTAGAGAAGCCTTTTCATATTTCTGAAGGATTTGATCGTAACGCTGAGCCTCATATTTTTCATTATTAAAATATTTAACTGTTTCATAGTTAAGTAGGGAATCAACAGCACGGTTTCCAGACTCATTTTCTGCTCTGTTCATTGCAACTCGAAATTTGGTTCTCCATTGAGTCACAGTTAGAGTGTAAACAGCATATGTTGATACACAACCCAATGCAACAAAAGCAAAATCTGATCCATATTTGTAACCCTATTTTATTTTAAAAACCAAAAGACAAAAAACAATTAAAACAAGGTGGTTTAGAGTTTATAGAGTTTGGATTTAATATGATAATTTCAATCATCAATAAAAAATAAAAAGTATACAACGTATGTTTAAGTACCAAGACTGCAGAAACTAGGCCCAATTCAAAAATAGTTGGTAAAATATTAAAAACCATTGCAGTGAGAACAAAATTGATGCCACGAGAACCCCGATCAATTGTCTATATAAAAATTGGAACAGTGTGAATATTAGTAATTTAGTGTATAAATTATTATGTAGTTTAAATGTATTATAAATCCATAGGTCATATTTTAAACAAACAACTCACTTTTGATAAAGCACCAGTTTGCCGATTTAACTAGAAATAGAGAAAACGACGATATTATAAGGATAAATGATACAAAATTAAATGTTGTTGACATAATATTTGCACAAAATGTACATTTTGAAAAATCATTTTATCCACGCATAAATAATAATTATTGAAACCAGTACATGATATATGATATATTATACAAAATACTTACATGAAACGATAAATCAAGGTTATGTAAATGAAGAAAGACATTTTGTGCTATTTTACGAATGCTTCTTTGTGCAACTTTAGCAAATACTGCATTTCGTAACTCATTCAACCCCGCAGCACCGGCACGAGCGATTCCATCTAAAAATGAAAACAAATTGATGTAAAATCATTGTTTCATAATATTCTTTGGTGCACAAGAAAATAGTTAATAACAATTAATACTGGTGGGATAAATACTTTTTTTAAACAAATTTGTACTTACAACCAACTAACACAGCAAAAGTAAAATTTGTCACAGTGTCAACAGTCCCAGAAAACGTTGCAGCTGTACTGAGATTATCTACACCGATTTTGAAAAGGAATGGAACTCCAACATTGACAATTTTAGCACCAACTAAAAGACCCAAGGCTGTCAGGACTCTTTTACGTATTTCCGGTTCATCCTTAGGCCATAAATAACCCCCCATAACTTTTAACATTTCTCTCGAAGTCACATCTTTGGCTCCTTTTAAATTTATTGGATCTCTTGAGAGTCCTGAAATTCCAGGATGAAAACAGTTTCGACATGGAGAAAAACCCAAAATCTGAAATTAAATAAAATATAAAATATTCACTTTTGGATCAAGAAATTTTATTTGGGAATATTAACATAAGTTTGGTATTGAATGAATAATAAAAAATAAAAAGATACGTAGATAAGATTATTTAATTATTTACTTTTTTAAATATTGAGATCGTAGAATTATATATTATGTAAAAACAGTTTAAACTTAAAAAACAAGTGGCTCCTAGTAATCGTAGAAACGTATATTATTACTTACAATATTTTTTAAATAGAACAATAGTTATTTACAGGCACTTTAGTTTTTGGACACTATTATAATTTTATGAGTTATATTTATTTAAAAGACTTTGAAGAAATTCCAATGAATTATTAAAAAATTCTATAGTCTCTTTTATGGCATCAATCGTTCCAAAATCTTCTGTACCACCACCATTATCAATACTACACTTAAAAACTTGAACACATTCACTAAAGCACTTTATTTCATTTTCAATAATCACTGTAATAGCTTGGCGATATTGTGGACTGCTTTCAAAATCATCATTTTTGACATCCAATAAATACAGCATATTTTTCTTAGACTTGGAGCCATCTGAATTGCATAATGAAAGATTAACGAGTTGTGATAAATTATAAGATACTTCATCAGTCATTAAACTAAGTTGACTTGTTAAATCAAGCTCCTCTAATATCTTGACTTTTCTTTTATCCCTTTCGAGAGTTTGAAGAAAAGGAAGTTGATTTTTTAATTGAAGCAAGTCTTTAAATTGAATTGGAATATAATTATCAGGATTCGGAGTTCTTGGAACAAATCCATAATCAGTCCAAAGTAAATGATTTGTATGATTTCCATAGCTAATAAATATCTCTTGAAATCGTTTTATATTTTCTGTAGCTGTGATGACGTAGGAACTGTGTGTAGATCCAGTAGTTGAACATTTTGTAGTTTCAAAAGTAACTATTGTATTTGGAATTGGACTATGATTGAATAAATCAAAATATGGAGCTAATGCTAAATCAGTATAATTAGGCTCACTACTACTATTTGTGTCTGTTTCACTAGATTCACTACTATCATTACTATTATTATTACTACTACTGACATTAGATTGAAGTTCTTTCTTCTGTTGTTGTTGTTGTTGTGAGTTTACATCATAATAAACTGAACGAGTGTAGACACAATACCAAAAAAATTTGTATTTTTCAAAATCCAATTGATATTCTGAATCTAATGTTGAATAATATTTTTGTAAAATGGAATAAGCTTTGTTTAGTTTTGTGCTTTGTTCCTGAAGTAAATGTTGATAAAATGGAAGCAGAGATGATTGAGCTTTAATGGTGAGATATGCTGGATGATGATTAAAATCTTTGGGTAATGTATTTAAATAGGATTGAATTTTCGAGTCACCCTTTTTCTCTGATTCTATTAGTAAATAAAAAAGCTAATCTGTCAAGAACAGATAAATCTTTTGAAATATTTTTCACTAACAAGTCAATAGGTAAACTATTTTCAGAAATTAAAAACTTTTCGGGAATCCTACAAATTTCAGTTCCAGCCTCAATTATTTTATTACTATTTGAACACACTCCTCTATAGTAATTTAAATTCTTTTCTAGTTTAATTTCTTTAGTTTCATCCTCTTCATCTACTTCTTCTGTAGTAAAATGTTCATTTTTTGTAGTAAGCGGAATAGGAAATAATGCTGGACTAATTCTTGCTTTTGTAAATTTGAACTTTTCAATTTCTTGTTGCTGTTCTAATGATGATGATGATTGATTAAAGTATTTTAAAATGTTGATGATATCTGGATCCTTATCAAGACGAATAGGCTGTAAATTGTTGTCATCTGGTGTTCTCTTATTCTTCTTCTTCTTTTGATTTCTAATTCGTTGTCGTCTACCCATTTTAGTCATCTCCTCCTCTTTTTTTCTTTATTTTGTACCAATTGGATTCTGTTGAAAAATCCATAAGGGGTTTTGGATGTATATAAAAGTGTATACATTTAACCAGAGTTTTAATTTTTCTTTAATTAGAATTTATAATCTTAAAGACAATAAATAGTAACTTTTTTTAATCATTTGATTTTTGATGATACATACATAAAATATTGCCGATTTGAAGTATGTACACAGTCTAATAAATTATTTTTTATTTTTACAATATAAACTTTACATTCTATAATTAAATGTTTAAGTATAAAATATGTACAAGTTATTAATCAAGATAATTAATGTTAATTTTTTTTAAATATCTTTACCTTTTTGTTGGTATCAGGTGGAGTATTTTGTCTTTTTAGATGACGATCACATTTTGATTTGATGGATGCATATACACAAGCCCTACAACTCCAAGAATGTATATTGACCTGATGGCCCAAAGGTGAAATATTGAGTCCAGTACGAGCTACCGGGCTTCTCCATTTATCTATATTACTTAAAACTATTTTAGGATTTAACAGACTTTTACAATTAGTTAATTTTGCTATGGAATACATAGCTAAATCAGCTTAGCGAAGCTGACCAAAAAATTTTTTTTAAATCCACCGCGTGAAATCTGTAGGAAGAAAATTTTACTGCTATACTAAAAGATTATGTGTGATTTTAATTTATATCCTATAAAAATCCCCTTTTAAAATATGTTGACCATGAGATAGATCAATGCTAAATATGATAATGAAACGTTCATTATATATGTAAATAGTGAACAATCATAATTTATTTCACTCCTCAAATAATTTTGATACATATAAATACAATTTAAAAATTTGGTATAAATTTAGTATACAGCATCAGGATCTCCTTTTTGAGGATGAAAAAATAATTCATGTGTATTTTCATATATTTTAGCAGCTAGTGTCTCAATATCCATGTCTTTGACACCTGCAACAACTTCTAATACATTTAGTATCGTCTGCGGCTCATTTCTTGATTTAAACATTGTATTTTCACTCCAATTTTTCTTGGCAGCTTCAAATTTAGTTTTGATATATTTATGACCCGCATTTGAGGGACGGATGCCACACCAAGGACTGTCAGTTTCCAAAAGTAATCTGTCAACAGGAATTTCTTTCACAACTTTTAAATTGTCTTCAGTTTTTAAAGAACATCCGTTTATTCCTATATGTAAACCAAGATCTATGAATTTATTCATCTCTTCTATTGTCCCATCAAATGAGTGTACAACACCGGACCTTGGAATACAGTTTTTATTTTGGCTGCAACAAAAACACACATTTTACTGTCGTATTATTATATTTTTTCCATAATTTTGTGTAAGTTTTATTGTAAAAAAATCTTACCTTAGAATTTTATGTAAATCATCAGCTGCAGCACGGCAGTGTAAAAATAATGGAAGATTGTGATACTGTGCTAATTCTCGTAATTGGAATTCAAAATTTCTGTAATTTGAAATTAAAATTTAAACTTTTTATTATATACCACATTAATAAAATAGAAAGAATAATTTGTACCAGTCACTCGTGAACCATTTTACAATTTACAATCAACTTACTTTCTTTGTGTTTCTTCATCACAGAATTTTGTTCTATCATAGTCTAAACCAAACTCTCCAATTGCAATAATTTTCATTTTATTTTCTATAACTATGTCCTTTAGTTGCTGCATGTAACCTTCTGGATCCGAATCGAATTCATTACATCGAGTAGGATGAACTCCAACTGTACTATAAAGACGATCTTCAAACAAAACAACAATCAATATATTAATGCACTTTCATAAATCATTATAGGAAAAGTATGAATTGTCAACAAAATAATTACCATTCGTCTCAGCAAGTTTTAGAGCTTTCTTTGCTTCTTCTAAATTTCCTGCAGTGATAAAGATTTTATCAACTCCAGCTTTCCAGGCTCGCTCTAACACTCTATCAATATCTGGATCATGCTTCTTACTCTCATTATAAACTCCAGTAAACATTTCATCCGTCAAATTACTTCCAATATCTAGATATAATAAAAAAAAAATAAAAAAAATGATACACGTGTGTACATACAATGAACATAAGTAAGTTTTGCAATCTATAAATTTTAAATTTACACATATTTTGCACAGTTGAATTTTAAATGTGGTATGACTTACCTATTAATTTTACACTACCCATCGCTTTGTTTTGAATGGTAAACAATAATTCGTGGAATTTGTTACACAGAATCCGACTTAACCTAATTGACATTAAGTTTTAATGAGGGGTTTAGAAAAATGTACTTTTTTTTTATCAATTCTCAATCGGCCGATTTCTTCTCCCGCGATGTGGATTTGAACACGTCTCTAAAAACTTGCAAAAATTCACACACATTTTCTGCTGACTTGCTGATCTAAGATTCTAAAAAGCTTAGAAATTAAAGTTCTTCTTTAAAAACTGGGTAAGTTAACGGTGTAATTAATAGTTAAAAGTTGACATAATATTGAAATCAATCTTAGATTTGCTTGAAATACATTAAAATATTTTGGAATTACCTTTTGTAGAATTTAGAAATAAGTATGTATCTATTTTTTGTGTAAATATCTAAGCGGCGTGAACACGATGCAAAATTATTTCAATTACTGTAAAAGTAATGTCTAATTCATCTGTTGATTTGTTTTTTTTTTTTACTTTTTTATAGATCTGAATCAAATCAAGTCTTGAAGTCTAAAGAACTCTAAAAAAGAAATCAGCATCTCATTAGTTCAAGGAAGAATATTAAAATAAAGAAACATTTCCAAAGATCAAAGAAGTAATATAAATATTAAATTAAAAGCCTAAATAAACATTTAAAACATCCAATTTTTAAAGAAGATCAAAATAACCTATAAAAGTTGTGTGAGAAGTGAGAAAAGTAAGAACTGAATAACTCTCACATAATAAAATTATAAGGCATGCAGAGATAAGTAGTGCTGTGTGTGAATTACTTTTGGATATAGTTTCAACGAGAAGAGTGATAATATTTATCAGGGGTCATAATTTTATGTCACTCTTGTATTAATATGTACATCTACGCTCCACAAATTGAATATTGAAACTTGAGATCATTTATAATCAGTAAAAATTAACAAAGTAAAAAAAACAGCAGAGAGGCTTATACACAATATATTATATTATTCTATAAAATACTACGTCATTTTTGAGCTTAAAATCGTAGTTTAAAGAGCTTATACTCATCTAGAAATCCTTCCAACTCCTTTACTTAATCAAGTTAATTACATACTATTATTACAACTGTACTAGTCGATGAAACTAATCTGGAGTTGAATCAATTCAGGATTAACTGTGATTTTTCTATAATACTTACTTATATCCTTCCTTTGATTGATTTCGGCCTGTAAGTCATGGTCGTAGAAACCCTTTCAAATAACGATACTACTACAGAAGTTGAAAATTCATCTGAACCCATAGCCATGACTTCAACTACTACTACTTCTACGACATCAACAACAGTAACAACAGTAACAGAAGCAACAAGTCCTACAACATCTGAAGCTAGTGGTAGTGGTCCAACAACAATAATTACCCCATCTGGAGATAATGACAAGGAATCCATTAGTCATCCTGTGATTGTCACTCCTTCACCAACTCCAACAATAGAAAAACGTCGATTCCTCATTACTCCTCCACCTTCAAGTCCCAAACCTGGACAGTTAGTCTTAACGTATAGTCCAAGTCAAAATGAATTCGGTCCAACTTTTAGACTTTTACCACCGAGTAATCAAATCCAAGAGTTACAGACTATTATAAGAGACAAGTATGAGATTTTTTATACAATACTTATAGTATATATGAATAATTATATCATAAAATTTAAATTTAATTAAACTCATCTTCTTATATGAACCACATGAACCATGTATATCTTTTATTTTCAGGAATACTTCAAGATCAGACTTTAAATTCTATGCAGACCGACTGATTCGCCTCGTGATTGAAGAGGTAAAAAAGTAACCTGTAAAACTAATATGTTTTTGAATTTTCTAATATATTATGCTATATGAAGTTTTAAATTTTATAAAACTAAATAATATTTAATTTTGATTTGAATTGATCCTATTATTATAGTCTTTGAACTATTTGCCATTCAAAGAAGTCACAATTACAACTCCTACAAGCAGGTAAACATACTTTTTTGTGTCTAATGCATGCATTATAATATTTAATATGTTTCTGTGAAATTAAACATCAAAAAATAATTTATTTGATTGATTTTTTTTTCTATGTAGTACTTATGAAGGCCTTCAGTATGAAAAAGGGAATTGTGGAGTAAGCATTGTACGGAGTGGGGAAGCTATGGAATGTGGCCTAAGAGATTGCTGTCGTTCAATTCGGATAGGAAAAATTTTAGTTGAAAGCGATATTGATACACATGAAGGTATATACTTTTTAGATATATTAAAAATTGAAATACATCAAGAATCAAGAATCAACAATGATTAAAAGCTATTTTCTGTAGTTTGTAGATACTATAGGATAAATGATGGCAAATAAAAAAAATGTTTATTTATTTCTTTGAAACAACACAGCTCATGTCGTCTACGCTCGTTTTCCAGAGGATATAAGCGAGCGTAAAGTTATTCTTATGTATCCAATCATGTCATCCGGGAACACAGTAATCAAAGCGGTGAACGTCCTTAGAGAACATCTTGTCAGAGAAGATAATATTATCCTGGCAAATTTATTTTGTACACCCTATGCCGTCAAAAGTGTACTGAATGCTTTTCCTCAAATGAAAATCCTTACTAGTGAAGTTAATCCCATTGCTCCCGTTCATTTTTCAATCCAGTTTTTTGGTGTCTAAAAGTTACTTACTACTTATTTTTTTGGAATTTTGGTAATACATATAATAACTGAAATTGATCTTTTTAGACTTGAATTTTTTGATATAAAAGTAGATTTTGTCAAATTAGACGACTATTCATTTGCGTACACTGCAAGTTACTTGTACATGTATACTTTTTGTATTGAAATTCAGGCAGCTTTCTTACAATGTTTTCATTGAGCAAATCTAAGACATTTTTTGTTATATAAAAAATAGGCTGCACATGCATGCAACATTTTACACTTACTAAAGTTTTTTTTTTTGTTCAAGATTTAAAAATAATATTGTATATTGTTTTTAGATTTACAAGTTTACGTATTGTTTTTTAGTGTGTTAGGAGAAAGGAAAAATCTTTGTTTTATTCAAGATTTGAGTGCTCTCTTCTCGTTTGCTACAGAATGAATATTTTATCAGAGTAATTACAATTTGCCATATTAATTACGAAATATTATACAAAACACGATATATATAAATAATTATATAGAAAATGATATACAAAATTCATCTGGTCAATAAGTTATACTTTATCATTAGATACGAAATTTTGTTCCTAAAATTATATTAGCTATTAGCTATGCACAAAATCGTTTTTTGCATGGATAAAAACAAAACAGTTTGTACCTTGATTGAAACAGTTTTCGGCGATTATCTATATTATTATGGAACTAAGTCATCTTTGAATAGCCAAAAATATTGATATGAAATCCTCACAAATTTTTTCAACACGTAAACAGTGCCCTTACCTATAATCTTCATAAAGATTATTGTTAATGACAGTAACATCAGATGTAAATATACACAATGTGTTACTAGTTACTATTCACTATACTTTTCGTTAAAAAGTTCATTGTTTTTGACTTTTTATAGTTCACTATAAATACTATACCTGTACTATCTACATGATCGGACTCTGTCTACGTACTTAATACGTAACAGAAATACGATAGAGTCTACTTAAAACTTAAAACTGAAAATATTAAATATTATACTTGTTGAAATATCTTGTAACTTGTAATCTCTCTTTCATACCAAACTTCGTACTCTTTGTATATAAAATATAAACTATACTATATACTATGTATGTTTTTATTAAGTACGACGTTTGACACGTCTTAAAACTTTTCCAATGTTGTAAAATATTCAAAGTTATATAAGAATATAATTAATAATTGTTCAAAAATGTTACTTACAATTTTTAATGTAATAAATGGTATAAAATCTATGTACCTAACAAGAAGTGTAAAGAGTAAAAATATGTGAGCACCATTATTATTTATATTGTATGCATGTGTTATGTGTTGTAGATTTCTAACATTTTTACGATATGCCTTCATACCTGCATTTTGTATAGAATACATAATACCAGTTTTGAAAAAGGATACCGGTAATCTGTTTTCTCTTTTAAATGTTAAACTCATGTTTTATTTATATTTATTTGTTTAACAGGCAACTAGAAACTGAATAGCCTTTGTCATGCGGATTCTGCATGTTGTGTGTGTTTTCTGCGTTCTCCTCATAAATAAGCCAATCACTACGCGAGGACATCCAAGCCTCCTTTCTCCTTTCTCAGGCTCAAATCAATGAATACATATATATAGGTTAAAAAGTAAAAATCTGTGCTGTATTAATTTCCTTGAAATGAGAAATCAGCTTACTTCATTTTATGTAGATGTGACTTAATTAATGACAAAAACTACGACGCAAAAAAGACTTAATAAATGAGTCCAGGATTAAAACAAAATATGTATTTTTGTAAAATTAAGTCATGTACATTGTACATTGTACATCTCAATCAGGGCGTGTATCTTTCAGCTTTTTTTCTATAAACAAATCATGAGTTTTATTTTGGATGGATTAGGAATTAAGAATACAAAATTAGATATGTTATTGCTGTTATTAATTATTATTATTGATAACTAAAATATTAAGCATGTATTACGTATTAATTGTTTATAAACAAAGTAAAAGCTTCAATGTTACAAGTTTACTGCGTTGATAAAAACTGGATGTAGAAATTAAATAATAGACACACATCAAACTTTCAAATGTAAACTTGGACATAAAATTCACAAGCTGTAAGATGATTGAATGAAACAAGAAAAAAGAATATGCACCAAAATTAATCGTCAAAATCTAAATGTTACATACACATTTCTATATGCATAGTGACACGAAAAATCATGCATAAAATTAATAATAATGATAATAATATATATATATGCACTTTGTACATAATATATATATTTAAATTAAAATATTTATCGAGACCATTTCGT
>JABASP010003422.1:0-14059 GCA_019776565.1 Sminthurinus signatus
TAAAATTATTTTAAAAACATAATTTGTCCTATAATATGATAATATACAAATTATGATATACCTTTATCTTTTATTCGAACCTCGCTAATAATGTAATATTATATGTCAACCCTGTATTTTTACTTAAATGTTTTAAATTTGTCGTAAAGGCCAACGCCATATCGACCACAATAAAATCTTCTATCTATCTATCTACTGTGTGTAATTGTTCTATAAGTAAACTTCACGTCTAGTCATTTAGATAATTAAAATATTATTAAAAAGTAAATCTACAGTTGGACAGTGATAATGATAAATATTGAGTCTTTCGAATTGAGAATGTTGACAGGAATTTAAAGAACAAATAAACATGGCTACTAATGGGAAATTAAGAGACCAGTTGAATAGTGAGAGTTAAAATGACATTCCACACATACCAACAACATGATAGACTTGATCATGATTATAAATCCTGGTAGAAATGTATAGAAAAACTAAATTAACACTCAACTAATTTTTAATGACGGTATGTTGTATATACATACATTGTCGAAAATGAAGTCATTGTTGTCACGCGTCAAACCATTCCTGTTCAAATTTTGTTCATAATATCTCCTTTTCTGATTAGAATGTAGAAAACAAAGAAGAAGATGGACTTTCAAATATGCTATATATATATAGCACTGCACATAGAGTACCATACTGAAGAAAATAATAATATTACCCTATAGTACTATATCCTTTCAAAATTTTCCAAGTTACTTGTACAAGTCTACTCTGTACTACATATTATGAGAGTTCTGTCACGTCATGTTATGAATGTATGCTGTATTCTCATGGTATGCAGTTTTGTGAAAAAAATTACTCAGCTGTATGAGATTGTCACATAGATTAACAGTATGACTGTGAGCGAAAATAACTATGCAAAATGTGCAACTTCATATTTCTCATTGCAAGCACATGCTGAGGAATTAATGAGGCAGTCGGCTATATGAATGAATGAAAAGCTTGATGCTTGTTGTTGTAAATTTTTTTTGCAGACATTGTTGTGATGAGCACAGTCAAATTGATGTTGATGCATCTTCCTTTTGTTTCTCCCCATGATATTTCATATTATGATGTACTGATTATATTGTATTCAGAGACGTAATTTACTTTTTATGGTTTATTTTCTTAGAATGTATGTTAGAATAGTTAAAATTGATTTCTCGGTCATTGTGACAGTAGCAAAATCTGTAATTTTGTCGTATTAGGATTAAACAGTCTATGTAATAAATACTTGTTTTGTACCTGTTTAAGGAAACTTCATTCCCTTCAATATACACACACAAAGAATATACCATGATACATAAAATAAAACAAATATAACTACATAGTTAAAACAATTTTATAGTGCAACCATATTGTTTTTTTCTGGTACTGAACGAATAGATGACAGTTTGTCATAAGAATTGTAGAAATGTATTTTTATTTGATAGTGTTTGTGATCTTTGTCTATATTCCTATGCTATTCAGTTTTTATGCTTCTGTGTAAAACTTTTTACTATTAGCAGGAATATTATTATTGCATAATGTAGTAAATGTACATACATGTATAAAATGTACAAAGATTGTATGTTTTTCTCTATTCTCTATGTACAGTATATACATATACACGTAAATTCGTTGTTTGTGATGGAATGTGTATATATATATATATATATATATAGGTATATATATATATATATATGCGTAGACATACGCACAATAAAAGAAGTTTAGCTTTCATCCCATTTGTTTACTGTTGTCTAAACCAGATATAGAATAGCAAAGTCCTGTTTAAATTCTAAATAATGTGTAGTTTTTTTTTCTTTTCCTGCTTCTTCTCATCTTTAGGACATTTCATGAATGTCTTTACTGTTGCCCATGTTATGAACCAATTGCAAAAAAGAATTGCTCCTAAATCCACTCTCATCTCTCATCTAGATTCTTACCATCTCATAATAATATATGTTTTTATGTTGTAGGCTGCATGAATACATACAACTTACGGGCAAAGGAGTCGGCAAAGCTAGATTATTATTACCTATCATATTGTTAATGTATGGTTTTTAAAATGCAATTAAGATTGAAATCAGTTTGTACTCTCATATGAGTAAATGATTATTATGTGTATACCTACAGAATACTACAGATGTTTTGGTATATATGTATATTATATTCATTGAAGTGATTACACGTATATATATATATAAACATAATATAAAGATGGGGATGTATCATAGTTTTGTAGCTGTATATACATAATATGTACTACGTTAGATTTAGCAGTGTTTGATTTAAAACTCGTGCAGTTAGAGTGTGATGTTTATATTTTCTGCTTGTAGTGTATATGTATAGTACATACATATGCGTATAACTTCTTACTAGAATTTTTTTGTATAATATGTAATAAAGATAATCTTGTAATCAGTCTTTCTCAGTTAAGAATATATATATATATATATGTATAATATATATACATCCTTATAGTATGAGGAAACGTGTCTGTTAGTGAATTATGTTTTTCGTTTTACATCATAAATTCCAATTCTAAGGAATTGTTGCCTTTTCGTAATGTAACCTTACATGCATGTATGTATATATATATTATATACAACGTGATGAAGAAACAACGAAAGGTTGTGAGTAAATTGTACAAATGTTTTAAAGAATTTGCTGATATTGCGATATTCTTTGATAAATACAGTTTTTGCCTTTTTTTCACTCTAAATTGTTTGTGAATTAGGACTTACTCAAAAATGAAATTTGTTGGCACAAATGCACATGCCTACAATACATTTCATACATCCAATAAACATATGATATGTAAGTGGGCTTATAATAACAAACTATTATTTTTTACTGTGCTGGATTAGATTGATGTGCTGGTCGTTTGGCAAATATTGTGGTAATTGGTAGCACATAGAGCATAGAGTAAAACCCAAAAATATGTATAACAGTAAAGACAGAAATCAGAGTCTGAAATCCAAACTTTTGTGCCTTTTAATGAATCATCTACAATTTACTATTGTATATTGGTAGATTCCAAATTTTAGTTGTCATGCTTGCATTACAATTTCATACTTTTCATTGGAAATTCAAAATGATACAGCGATATTATGTTTCACTTGAAATGTTAAGTGATATTTTGGCATGAAAAAGAACCAACTTGTCGGGGTTTTTTTCGCATCAAAATATTCATGATCATTATTCATTATGATAGGCAGCATTGCAGTTCATTTTCTATGAAAATGAAATAAAATGATTCAACACGAAAGGGTTAGAAGAATAGGCACAACATACTGAGTCCTTTGTTGAATGATTTGTGTACTGTATATTATACAGTGTATACCTTTGTAAAACTCGAACATTGTATAGTTAACATTTTTGACTTTTGATTTAATTCGATACGAAGCTTAAACTACAAGGTACATGTTTGCAAATGTATTATGTATATTTAGTACAATGTAGATGAATAGAGATAGATTATTGTGTGTTAGAGAGAAGGGGAGCGAGAGACAGGGACAGGAAACGAGTAAAGATGGAATCAAAACAGGGCAGACATGCAACAATAGACAAACAACGGCTCTAATATTTATGTGTGTATACATACATGCGTACATATTTGTATGTAAGTCGGTTTGGATGGAAGGTGCTACTTTGGATTTGACTGAAACTTTTGAGGGGAGAATAGTAAAAGGGATGGAATAGTCTTTCAGAAACAACATTGCAGGTGTATATATGTATAAAATACAATGCAAGTGGAATAGAAAAAGATACACAAAATGATTTTTTTTTCTAGTACGTGTTTAAAAATTTCAGTACACTGAACTACATAGCATACGTTCCCTCAACATAATATGTACAAAAGTCTCATTGAATGCTTGAATATCTCAATACTACCATTGCGTGTCTTCTCATGCTATGTTTATTTAAAGCAATGTATGTGTTTATATTGTTATAATGTCAGCTGTACACTTGTAGATGTATGTTACTAAAAAATCTAAAATTTCGTCTACTTACGATACGTATTATATTTATAATATAGTAATGTAGTATACGTCTCTAGGAAACCATTTAAAAGTCCTAGGTAGTATCAACAACAATAACATTTGTTTATTTCTCCAAGACATACGCACATACATGTATGTAAAATATATGGATCATCTAAACAAGTAAAAAAAAGAAAAACTTGCATGGGAAACTACAAAAAAAGGATGTGGTAAAGTTTCTCTTTACTATTTGTTCTTCTTTACTTTTTCCTCAATAATTGTAAGCTATAGGAGCCTGTAATAAGTTGAACATAGAAAAATGTAAAAGTATACTGGAGACATACATTTGCACTACATACTGCATACAGTATTCATTTTATTTGAGAAAAAGTAAGGAATATGCGGTATTAAAGGAAGTATAGTACATCTACATATACCCTATTTATGCACGTCCGTCTACTGCACTATGTTGCGTGCATTCAGTGTAGTTTAAACGTTATTCTGTTATTGTTAATGACCTCAGTAATGAACGTGTGAAAAGAGGAAGTCGGGATTCTCATAAAAATATATTATACACATTTATTCATGTGTGTCTCGTCAAAATCAATATTAGTGTTAGTATGTATTTATTATTTATACTTACATATGATATTATTATGCACCGATACAAATGACCTATTATGCATATATACATTAAAAAGTAAATTCACACATAATATATCATGTAGTCACAACCTCATGTGTAAAATACTATATTAATTTTCATTTTGCATTTTACTGTGTATGAATGTACAGAAGCAAGGGACTACCACGTTTTACTGTACAACATATCTACCCTTTTCATAAATATATATATATATATGTATACACAAGCTATAATGATTCATCTGGAATCATCAACTCAAATATTGAAGTCATGATTGAATAATTATGCTTCGCATATATAGTAAAAGTGTGTTGGGATTATGGCCTAAAAACAACTTTTAAAAGTGTACATCAAAACTTTTGCTAGTACACTAAAATGAATTGAAAAACGTACTACCAACTTTACCAATGAATATAATACAGAGGTTTTACCACACATTAATAGTATAGTGACTGAATTCTGATCCCTTTGTTACATATAAGATGACAATCAAAAACTATAAAATTATTATACACAGGTATAATATAAGTACATCCACGTAGGTGAACATTCCTTCACAACTACAAATTACGTATATATGCATATACATATTTACCGACTTTTCCTATGGTAAGCTATTATTGGCTTAACCGTTGTTTCAAGGCATTTATTGTCATTTAAAATTTTCTAGTAGGACATTCATGGATATGTGTGTGTATACATACATATATATTTAGTTATTAGTTGATATGCTTTATGCTTTATACTGCAATAAAAACGGTTGTAACATGAAGTTGATTGAATTTTAATTACTCTTGTGATAATAATGTCTCATCTTTTCTTTTCATTGAATATAAAAACTCAAACAATTATGGGGATACGGCAAAGTATAATATAATATATATATAATAAACATATGATGAAATTTAATGGGGTTTTTTAGAGTATGTACGATGCGCACTGTATTATATATACATACATATATGTACAATATATTCCTCGTATATAATTATAATGTTATATGTTTTATCATATTTTCAGGTTGTCTATCCATCAGTCCATCTTTTGATTCTTTTCTTCGATTACCTATACTACTATTGCCACTATACTTATTAGTCTTGAAATTTGATTGAAAACTTCAGACGAGCTTATGCAGGATGGATGTGCAGAATCCTCCATGGGCTAGCGAACTCCTCGCCAATCGAAAAGTCAAAATTGCTACAAGGTTTTGGTCCACTTCCTTAGATTCAGCGAGTAGTAACGTTGTCGATGGAGATGTTGGGGATGGTTTTGTGTTAAATAATAGTACCGATGGTGTCCAAGAAGGAGAAAAGGCAACAATGATAGGGATGACCACAAATATGAAGAAGAAGAAGATTGTAAGGGAAGGGGTTGTTGAACCAGTAGTCCCGTCCTCCTCATCGTCATCAGCACCAGCAGCTTGTACTACAACCGGTAAGATTCAGCCGAGCATATCCATTTTATAGAAAATAACGGTGGATTCATTTGGCCAACAAATCTCAGAAGTAGCATATACTTACGTATATTATGCTCAAGAGTTTTCAAAAAAAAAAAAAAAAATGCTTCGTAGCCTATTCTTTTGAGCACGATGCACTTCTTACAATTACTACTACTGGTAGACACACACATACACACGTATGTATATATGTACATACATATGTACACATATTCACATTCCTTTCTGTCTATTATATTATTCTGTTTACTACTTTTTGTATGTACGTAAAAGTACACGCGAGACACTAGTATACTAGTATAACTTATATATACGCATTTGAGTGAGTGAAGCTTTTGACTTGATTCTTGAAAATCAACTAGACGTTTATGCACTCATACACCTGTATACTGTGTGTAGTTTATGTATAGTTTTAATTTAGAATCATACTGCATATACCGTATAAAATATACTTGTACTTCTATAAAATACATATATTATATATATATATGTATTATTGAGATCTAATAATATGCAGTAAAACCCATCTGAAATAGTACATAGTTTTATATATGCCTTGCTAAGCATTTCCCCCTTATATAGAAAAGTATTAAAAATACTTTTAGAATATAATATGTACATAGCATACATATGTGCATTTATATATATACGTAGGTAGATAAAATTTACTCTGCCTTTTCCACTTGGTTTTTGGTATAATCTGTTACATTTGCATGCATTCAATTATTTCACATCCGTGCACTCGTTGGTTGGATCAGGAGGAACTGTTGTTATTATAATATATTATACTCTTCTTTTTTCTTCTGACTACACCACGTTCTTTTTTGCTTGAGACCATCAAACAGCATTCAAATAAACGAACCTAAAAAAAAAGCTCTCTAACTATCTCTCTCTGTCTGAGCAGAGTCTTTCCCTCACTCACTATATTTTCTGTAGTTCTTTTTGGTGTTTATATTGTTGACTATAGTGTTGTTCTTGTTGTGCTGTGTTGCAGTGTTCTGATTTTGATTTTGACTGTCTGTACTACTCTTACTTGTGCATGTATATTATTTGCATGTAGTTTTATTTTAATCATGGCAAGATCTTGAATATTGCTTACGTGCATTTACAACATTCAAGATTATTATATATATATATATTACACAAAAGGAAAAGATACAAATTCAGACGAAGAAGAGTGCAGTTTGTTGAGAAAAAAAAAGATTCAGTGAGTGAGTTTGTGAATGTTTATTCGTTTAAATTTTGTTCTTTTTCTCGTTTTTCTCTTATACCGTCACATTCGTTCGTGTCTTTCGTTTGTCATTCGTCATCCTTGTAGTTCCTCTGATTGTTAAATTGTTATAGTCTTCAGTTTCGTTTATTATTAGCTTTTGTTACAACTGTACTGTTTTCCATTGTCTATATATGTTTTTATTTTCTTCATTATCATTACCACTATTTGTATCTATTAATTACGTTCTACAATCAACACATCCAAGTGAAACGAGTGAAACAGTAGACATTTATACTATACACACATACATATTTAGACACGTACCTCGATATAATAAATACAGCAGTAATATCAATACATGAAAAATACTAATAGTAGGTATGATTTGTTGTGTATTGAATATATATTATAGTGTACACACACATTAAACACCTTTTACAAAGAGAATGTAAGAATAAAAAAAAAGACAATGTTAAACATTTTGTTTAGAATAAAAGGGAGTAAATAATAGATAAGTCAGCAGGAATGTATATATATATTTAAGTAATATGGCAAGGTATACGCAGAGAAATATAAAGAAAGAAGAACAGTAGAGAGTGAGAGAAAGAGAGACACAGGAAAGAATTCTAATTTCTACTACTAGTTCTAATCTTTCAAAAGGGTTGGGTTTAATGAAATGATTTAAAGTGTGGAGACAAAATTACATACCCTAGAATTTGTTCATGTCTATAAACTGTTAGATTTAAATATAATTCGTGTGTGAGAGACCCTGATTTCCAAAGAGAACATTGTGTTATTTGTACTTGAAACGAAACTGCTTCAGTAGTTGTAGTAGTGCAAAAGATTTTTTTCCCCGTAATTTGCTGTTCATGTTGTTGTTATTGTTGTTGTTATATTTCAAGTTATTTTTTTTTTTTGCGGTTGAGTAAAAACTAGTGAAAGTTTCTTGTAGATTATTCTTTTTCTGTAATTTTTCTTTTGTGTATATTATTCAAAGTGTCTACATATACGTAGTATATATAAGTATATATATTACCAGTCAAAGGAGATACAGAACATATTATTATATAGATTATATTATTGTATATGTGAATATAATATAAATTGTGCATATTGTACTAAATGGGGTGGTTTTTATTTTAGTTTACTTGTTTTTTCTCTGACTGACTCTCTCTCTCTCTCTGTTTGTATCTCACTAACTCGTATTGTGTCGTCTTGCTCTTGTTTTAAAATTTCGAATTTGACAAGTTGAATGTGTCGTGACTGTATAATATACAATTTACTTACATATAGATGTTTATATTATGAGGATGTTTATTTACGAGGAGGAAGAAAAAAAGTTATCAAAGGGTAATTTTTTATTTTTTACTTATATCTACGGATTGTCTATATTTGAGATTCAAAAGTGATATGTTAAATTTATCTCGTTTTTCATCAAGTAAAGTACAAACTGTGTACTGTAGTGGAAATCGGTGCAGTGTATTTTAGTATTTTATGGATTATTTCCAATAAAATTATTATTTTATTATTTTAGTAATATGGTATTTGCCGTATATGTTATATGTTATACACTAAAATAGTGGTTATAGTGTTGTGTACATATATGTAGATTGAAAACTCAATTCAACACCGTGTGTGCGTGTGTGTATTTGACTTTGTTACAGTATTGAGTTTTTTTTTTTTTTTTTGTGTTCAAATTTATTGATACTAAAACAATTTAAATATTGACTTGTGATATTATTGTGATTTTCGTTGTTATTATTGTAAAAAATGTTAATAGAAAAATCTGCCCCAATTCGACGAGACGCAACAGTAGAAGACGCAGCTAATAGAGAAGAAAATATGAAGGGCTACATTGAAAATGGAGAAGAGTATAGTATACTTGAATATGGTCCAGGAATTGTAAGAAAATTAAGGTCAAGATATCAAAGCCTTGCTTTACGACAAAGTTGTGGTCGTCCATCATTACGAAGATCCACAAGTTTAGAAAATTGTCTAGATGCTATTTCATCTGAAACCTTATCAAGTACATCTCCATCACCAATGCCTTATTATGAAGATGAAATTGATGGAGATAATGGTTCTTATGGTCGAAGTCGAAGAATATTAGTACGACAAAGTGGTGTTGATCATCGTGGAGAAAACATGACAGTTAACAATAATAATACAAATAATATTATTAGTAATAATAATAATAATCGTACACATGGAGTATTACTCGCAAATAATAATAATAATGCTGTAAATCGTGGTCGTCCAGTTAATTTAGAATATAATAGAAAGGATCGTATGAAACGTGCTCGTTCAGTGGATGCCCTCCATCGTTCAATGAGTCGTCATGATGAAGACTTGTTGGAAAAATTCAAAACTGTGGTTTCACCAAAGGAAGAAATTGTTATAATTGAAGTTTCAAAACCACGAGCTAATATTAGCTATGAGAGTAGTAATATTCATAATTATAATAATATTATTGACGAGAGGTTCAATTCGCAGCAACACTTTCGCTCATCATCATCATCATCAACAGCAGCTTTGAATGCTAATCACAACTGCTACAGTGGTAACTCTAGTGAGCTAAATCGTTCGAGAAGTGTGACATCACCTGTTGAATATGATGAATTACCACCACCAGATATAGTTCGGGAAACAGCCAGGATTTTTGAAAAGAATCACGATAACCAACAAAATTTAACCAGTCATAATGGAAGTAATACAACTACAACTACTGCTAGTACTACAACTACTACAACTAGTAATAATAATAATAATAATGTGGTGATTAATAATTTTAAAAAGGTGGGACATGCTCTTCGTGTAACTAAATCTTCAAGTGTATCTCCAAGTTCGTCACCATTACCGTCACCAACGAGTAATAATAATAATAATAATTCTAATAATACGAGTATGAACACGCCAATGATGAATGGACAGGGTGGTATTAGTAATTCTTATCACCACCAACAAAATCAGCACTTGACTACAACTCAAGGATCAAATATTTCCACACAAGTACATCAAAAAAATTATATTGTGAATGGGGTACCAACAAATAGTAGTAGTATTAGTAGTAGTAGTAAAAACAGTTTAAATAATACAAAACAGATTGGAGTGATAAAACCAACGGTTACAAATACATCGGGAAAAGGAGTTGCACCAAAAGTTCCAAATGGAGAAAAGTCTGTAGTACAGTCTGGTAATAAAATCAATAATAATAATAATAGTAGTAGTAAAAATAATAAACTGTCTCCGCTTGATGTTTCACCAATTTTACTATCATCATCATCGTCGTCATGTACTACAGGTGGAAGTGTTCCATCATCAATTAAATATTTTAAACCGCCAATCAGTCCAAAACCACTTTTTACATCTTCTCCAAAAAATATTTTCAGTGTGAGTAATAAGACTGGTAAAATGACTGAAAGTTCCAATCCTAATATTAACAGTAATAGTGGAAATGCTAAGTCACCAGAAGAGCCTTATGAGGTCAACAATGTGAATTTAAGTTTTGATAGTAGCAACAATGAGAGTAATAGTGGTAATAATAATTATAATAACAATAGAGTCAAGTCTCCTATAATGACACTTCAAACTCGTGGCCTTAATTCTTCATCTACAATAATTAATAAGAAACACATTCCATCCGAAAAACAACAACAACAACAACAATCCGAAAATGAAAATAATCAAGAAGTGATGATGGAATTCCAACAAGTTTCACTCAAACCAGTTGGCCTTGGAAAATTGAGTGAACCACATTCCGAAGTTTTGATTACGAATAATAATAATCAAAGTGAACGTTCCAATAATTTTAATACTAAAAATACTTCCATTCCAAATCAAGCATTGTCAAGTAATACTAGTAAAGGTAGTAGTAGTAGTGTTAGTAGTAACAACAACAATAATAATAATAACAGTAATAAAATTACCACTACAAAGACCAATAATATTGAATTGAAGACTGAGCAAAAAGACGAAAAATCCAATGCAAAAGGGGAATCCAAACAACCGAGTTCTACAACAACATCATCATCTTTTATTCAAAATTCTAACAATAACAATACTGTAGTAATAAAACCAAAAGCCAAAACTGAGAATAACAATGAAGAATTGATATCCAACAAATCCAAAGAGACTGTAGATCAGAAGGAACAATCACAATTGAGAACACATCAAAAACAAAAATTGGCTCAACAATCAAATCATGCAAGTGGGACTATGGTTTTCAATTTTACCAATCGCCAAAAAGTTCCTGATTATATAGAAGATGATGGTCTTCATCTAAATTCCAGTCAAAGAATAGGATGTACAATGCCAGATGAGTCACAAGATGATGATACGGATGTCCATGTTTCTAATGATCATATTGATAGCAGATTTATAAATTTTGAAGGAGCTAATATAATAATTAATGGGAAAAGTTCTATACAAAAGAAACCCAAGTCACAAAAGGTGAGTATATATATTTCACACTTTATGCATCTCTTTTGTAGATAACATAGATAATATTATACCTTTTTTTTTATTATATTTTATGTTCATGTTTTTTTTTTCATTTCCATGTAATTTATTTAAAATATACTTCTTCCACTACAAATTGTGTTTGTTTTTTTTGTAGTACTTACAATAATAAAACATAGTATTTAGTATGTAATAAATTTATAAGGCATGTAAATTTTTCAACGGTCAGTTGGCCGATAAATTTTTTTATAGTATCGTATAACTGTATATTAATAAATTATATTATATATTATATATTCTATATTTTTCATTAGGATAGCTTATTTTACAAAACAATGATAGTTGAATATTATATTACATATCGTTATACATATTATATATGTGTGAATATACACAAACATTTTTATAACCCTAAAATATTATATTGTATATACTTATATGTGTTATGAACTTTTCATTTTTCAGTCTCATAACTTTTTGTTTCTATTTGTTTGTATACTTAAATTGTTAGTACTACAAAACATGGTAGAATGTGTACATACATATATGTATAGGTAATAGGTATATATATATATATATATATATATATATATATATACAGTAAACAACTATATGTGTACAATCTTATTAATCCTTTTTAAATTCCGGTGATTTTACTAATGCTGTTATAAATTAGATACCTCTATCATATGAAAATCTGCTAAAATGATGAAGCATATATTATATACTTATTGTAGCATCTAAAATATTACTGAATTATTAATTAAATGAGATCTTTTTATTTCGTTCCCTTACAGCTTAACATATCTTTTAATGAGGATATCACAGCAACATTTGAGTAAGTACTATTAATATAAAAGTAATGTGTGTGTGGCATATTATATATTTATTATACTATAAAAAGACAAAACATGTAATGCATGTAGCATATGTACACGTATATATATATGCATAATGCCCTGTGCGTATCCAGTATAACGTCTAAGCTAGCCAAAATTAATAAAATAATTATCACTGTTCATTGTAACCAACATTGTACAAACTACGTACACGGTACACGTAGAATCATAATAGTGTATAAGACTAATTTTTTCTACTTTTTACAATCGTGTTTTTTTAGATATCCGTCTGAAGCATCCGTGTTAGATGATACTGATAGCAAGGACACTCTCCTCGGTCACAAAACGCCAAACATACTCAACAATTCTGGAAGTTAGTTTTACAAATATATTATATAAATATTATTATCGTCATGTTTTATCCGCAGTATATTATCATGATGATTATTATTATTATTATTTTATTGTGCAAAATATCCTTTTCCCACTTGTAATGAATTTCCTCTGTGGGTTTCTTGAAAACCACTTATCCTATATATACATATACATATATATTATATTTTGCTTCATATCCTGCCTCCTGTATATAATAATAATAATATATATAATATCAGACTTTTTGCTTGTCGTAGTGAACTTATCTTATTCTATTATAAACTCTTCTTTTTCAATTTTCCTCTATGTGTATTACACATTTATATTATAATATGTTCACTTGAAATGGAAAAGTGTTTTGTTATTTTTTTTGTTAAAATGAGGTTTATGTTATGTGTTGCCATACTTAGTTCTTATTACTTAAAGTTGTCTCACGTATGTTTTATATCATTCATAATTATTATTAAGTACTACTGATTGTTTCAGTATTATAGACTGACAATGCAAAAATACTCATGCTTATAATATCTTTGTTCTATTTTTTTTTATTTCAATAAAGCCGGACTTGGGTCGTATACGCCGAGTAAGTAACCATGTAAAATATGAAGAAAGACATTTATATCAATTTTCAATTTATAACACATGTTAAATATATATATGCTCATATGGAAGAATGTATAAATGTGTATCACATATAGTATGTCTATATTTATAAGTATGTTGTACTAATATGAATGTATTTCATTATTTTTTAGAACATAAAGTGGGTTCATCTTATCAACTTGGGAATTTTAATAACCGAACAACGGAGACAAAGAAATCAGTAGAACCTAATAAGAAGACACAACAGGAAGACAACAGTGAAAACAATGAAGATGATTATTTTTTACAATTTAAACCTGATACGCAAAAAACGACTTGGTCTAATGAAATCGGAGCTGATATATTGTTTTAAAATTTACCAAGCAAAACATAGATAGATAGATATATTATAATAAAATATTACATGAACGCCTTAAAAATGAGTATTACTAGTTACAAAAAAACCCTTTAAGCTCTATATTACGTACATATATGTGA
>JABASP010003423.1:0-14054 GCA_019776565.1 Sminthurinus signatus
CAAATGCATTCGTATGGGTGAGTCACACATTTCCCATTCTCGTGTAAAGTTTGACAATTTTGTGATTTGTAAGGAAATTAGTTGATGATTTTGGAATTTTTCTACTAGATTACAAAGGGAAATCAAGTTCTGAGACCAGTGTAAAAGACGGGAGTCAAACTCTTTCCGTGACTGTTGACGCATGTCCACAGATTTCGATGGAGAACGACAAAGGTACACACATTACACACGTGTATTCGTTTCTATTCATGTTTCATGTGATGTAAAATGTAACATGTATTGTAAATTGTGAACTATGAATGGACTTTTATAGAATAATTTATACTGTGTTAATATAACAAAATAATTGCATCCTCTTCATCCACACAGATTACGAGTTGTCAAATATTCCTCCTTGTCCAGCTCTTGGACTTTACATTCCGGATGTCGAATTAGTTGATGGCGTCATTGTAACATTTCCAGGCACAGCATCAAAATCCACCATAATTCAGACACCGGAAGCATTTATCATGACTCAGGATGGAAAAGATACGAAACTACGTAAGATACATCTCTAAATAAAAAATAAAATATCTCAAGTCTTCATCTTTCATTCGTACAGTAAAATTTCTAAAAAAAAATACATACTCGCAATTTCATATTAATTATTTCAGATGTTGAAATGGTACCCGAACCTCAGAATCAAACAACAGCAGAATATTACAAGTTTGAAATGGTTGCAAATCTGAGTTTGGACATGGTGGCGATAAAAGTAGTTGGCTACCGCTATGACGCTTGGGAACCATGCACCTTGAAAAAGGACATAAATGTCACAGGCAAGTTGATGTTCTGTTCAAATTTATAAATAATTACATTTCGTAGAAATGAAAGCTCGTAATTTATACTCATAATTTATAACCAGTGAAATAAAAACAGTTAAAATTTATAATCATTGGTGTTTTTAATTTTCTCTTCTTTTTCAAGTTGGATTGCCTCCGAAAATTGATGGACTCCCATCCAAACTGAGTCTCTTTGAAGACGTCGTCAAGGACTATATCCCATTCAACGTTTCCGGCAGTCCAATTCCAAAACTCAGGCTTTATTTCAATGGCGAGGTCAGTTCTCATTATGCCAAATAATATATTCTGGAGAAATTGTAATATGCCGTGTGTATGTAGTATGTACAATGTACATTATACGACAATGCATTGCACAAGACAGAACCACATTATATAATATTTTGCATCTTTAGGCTTCAAAAATTCCCTACTAAACTTTTGTAGCTATATCAGACTTTGAATTCATGAACGAGATGACATGAACATTGCATTTTTCAAGTTCCCAGTTTAGTACTGTAATTTTAATCATTTTTCATTGCTAATTTATTTTAAAGGAAATCAAGCAAAACGATCGGTGCTTTGATATTCATAGAATGTCAGCCGATCAGTACGTTTTGCACATCCGGAAGCTGACAGAACGAGTTGCTGGTAAATTGCACATCACTGCTCACAACCTCATCGGAAGTGCTGAGAAATTCATCATATTTGAAGGTAAAGGGAAATTTTATTTGTTATTTGTACAATGTACAATATTACACAAATTAAAAATTATTATTATCGACACTTTATACTCCCAGTTTCATGTACACGATAGAAAAAAAAGAAAAGTCACCAAGAACTTTTATTTCAAATTATTTTCAGCAAATTGGCAATGGACAAAGGCAGAATCTATGTTGATGAGTGTCGGAGGAGCTGTGACAGTTCTTGTTCTTATACTTTTAGTCATTTTTAGTTGTAGACCACAAGAAACTGCTGAAACTGAACCCACCACAGATTCTGAGTAGAACATTGTGAGAAGAACCAGAAGTCCAAAATGTATCATTGAAGTTTTGATTTGAATGATTTTTTATTTAGAATAATATTGGACTAAATATGATACAGTTTTATTTTAAACAGAGTATTGTCAATTTAAGATATTTTTGTACCAAAGTACCGGTTAGATATCATTGGAAAAGAACTAAAGCATTTTGTGTCTAGGTTTACAAAACCAAAAGTAAAATACATTAAATGCATATACAAATAATGAAATAATTACAATTATTCTTTATTATTTACAATTATTAATATTTTAAGTTTTAGTACTATATACATAATATATTATTATGAACTTGAATTTTAATTAAAATCATTAATTTAGATCTATTCATAATCCTATCGGCAACTAAAATTAAAAGAATAGCATATTATGAGCCCCCAAAAAAAAAAAACATTTTATAATAAATTGAAATGGGGTAATGTAAAAGTACTAACAAAAGTTCTGAAAATGAAAATGTTTAAACTACACAACATAAAACATAACATTGATATAAAATAATCCATTCCGTGTACATTTGTCATATTGACATTGTAAATTCTAAATACAGAAAGTATTTGACCAATTTTAAAAAATTAAAATTTGATATATTTGATGTTGTATTTATCATTTCGTGTGAATCAAAGTTTTTATACCTTTACAAAATGTTACATGATTGCGATAAATAGATTGTAAAACCGGGTGTCTTGTTCTGTTATGTGTCAACTCGGACAAAGTCGAAGGACACATTGACCATAAAATTACAACCATTGTAAGGCATAAGAAATAGTTACGCCTTATGACCACCACGAGAAAACTGAAATGTTTTCAACTAATGCTAAAGAGTATAATATATGCATTACGCACACATATATGTAAACTTTCATTTAATAATAAATTAAGGTAGTAATTTTGGTGGTTCATGCGATCGAGAAAAATATCAAGCTGGATTTCAAAATGAACAATAAAAAATTGCCATGAAGTAATTAAAATTAAATGTTTAAATGAATACAAAAAGTATATACTATAGTATAATATATTATATCAAAGCGCTAACAAGGAATTGTTTTTGATTGGTAATGGTATTGTTGTATGTGTATAACTTTCAAATGCATTATTGCGTTTTAATGATGTTTGTAATTCGATCAAGTGTCAACTCTATTGTATAAGCAGTTTCACCGTGCACCGTGTAGTAAAAATGTACAAGTGGAATCAGTATTATTCATGAACAATGAACTTCTCTCTTACGATTATAAATTTGTATGGCTTATGTGCACAATTATTACACGTATAATATTATAATGTACTTTCTATACTGTTAAAATGTAGATATGATGTATAAAGTATGAAACATGTCCATTTCCATTTTCAATCCAAGAAAATTTCATTTTTAATTTAAGAAAGTATGACTGTGATTGAAAGTGATTGCTTCATGTCGGATGAACACTGAAAACAGTTTATTATAACTTAAAAATCAATTATTTTGAGTAAAATGATGGCTGCATGAAAATTATGAGTTTTGTATGAAAATGGATGAATGGATGTCATTTCAAACATTATTACTGTAACATGAATAATAAATATATGCCAAATACTAAATATGTACATATGTGTAACGTGTAGTCGTAACACAATAATACTACAAAAAAAAGTCTAAAATGTAAAAAGAAAAACAAACTTTTCATGTTCGTAAATATGTTTGTGTGTTTCATCGAGTAAAATTCATAAACGTTGTTTCGTATGACGTTTTCAACTGTCATTACATAACACTGGCGGAGTTTTCAGGGCTCTCGGCATGTCAGCTCATTTTATTTGGCTCCAGTATTCATCTTGTTTAACTATAGGTATATCGACTGTTACCTTCATTTTGGGTGATCTCAAATCATCAACACTTGACTCATATCATAATTCATACAAGATACAAGAGTAGAATTGGAAATGGAAAATGGAACTGGTATTGGCAATTTATTAATTTTCATTGCCCAAGCATATTGTTTATTGTTTTACATTGAGAGACATTTCGTCACTCTCGGCACAGCATTTTTAGGACCAGAAACCAAAAACCTCCACAAGATAAATAATAAAATACAATCTTACGTTCAGATTTCAAATTTCAGATGAGGAGAAAAACACCTTTCCCACTTTCCGTTTTGCGTTCCATATTCCAACATTCAACATGCACATGATACTAATCTCCAAAAATCAGCCCCGGGGCTTGGAAAATATAGCCAAAAAAGCATTAACAGAACAAATTCAAGTTGCGATAAATTCGATCAAAACCCGAATACAGACTCCAGAATACAGCTGAGGAATGAGGAAGCATATAATTTTCTGTTTATGGAAATAATAGCAAGTTTTTTTTTGTGTTTTGTACATTTACTCACATGTCCTCCATGTACCTAAGCTTTTTTCTTGATCCTCTTTGTGTCAATTTGACACAAGTAATACTAAATACTAAATACTTTACCCCATTACTATTACATTGTTATTACATAATGTATAATGCATAATGCATTGATGTTTCATCTCTCTTGTGTACATATTTTGAGCTTTAGTGTAGTTTTGGATTTTTGGGGTTTGGGGCAACTGTGAAGTATTTCAATGTCCGTTTAACATGATACATTTATCTTTTTCTACAAATAACAAAAAATACTAAACACACAAATAGAAACTTTTTTTTAGAAAGGGAGGAAGTTTGTAAATTATTATCCGAGGTGTGAGCACGTCGATCATATTTATGTAGGATGAACTTTCAAAGTATCTAAAAAAAAAGCATATGAGAATTCGTTGGTCAGTGGTGCTGGAATGCATCAAGAATTCAGAATCCAAAATCAAGAGGATGTGAAAAAAATTGTGTTTTTTTCTGCTCATTGAAATGGTTATTAGTTTCCATTTCCAATTTTTGAAGGTGACAATGATAATTCTGATCCTGTTGGCAACAGTTAAGAGGTAAGAGGAGGCGCAATCTGATTTGTACTTTGTATTTTGTATTGTATATTATTAATATTATTATTTTAATATGTGTGGATTGTGGATGAGTGATGAGGAACATGAAATGAGAGAGGAGTAGCAAAATATGTCCTTTGTTGGTCCATTCTAATCGTAATATCCGATTACATAAAGAGTTCAACTTCCAACTGTGTGTGGCGTAATCAGAGCCGAGAAGGAGAGAGAGAGAGAGAAAAAAGCCGAAGCTAATCCGAATGAATCTCCTTTTCATTCATTCATTCAATCGGGATTGAGAGAGAGAGAGAGAGAGAGAGAGAGATTGTGTATTTATGTGTAAAACCAATAAATCGGAACAGGATTGAAATAAAATCCAGGGCACAATAAAAAGCCACCGTTTGACATTTGACGTTTGGCGTTTGGGATGATTCCGGCTTCAATCTTCAATCTTGACTCTTGACTCTGGACGAATGAATCTGCCTGCATGTTTCTGTTATGTACGTCAAACATGGAAAGTAAAGAGTAAAGAAGTGCTTGTATTATCAATTATCATGGAGAAAAGTCAAACACAAATACATTTCATGTACATAAAAAGTACAAAAGCATAATAAATAATAATAATAATATCTTCCCTCCTCTTGTTATATAATAGTTTAGTATTTACTATACGCGTACTTTTTTTTATTCTTTTTTGGATTTTGGATATCGTTGAACTTTGGACTTGGAAGGAGAAAGATGTGTGTTCAAAATTCAAAAGGGCAAAACGGTGTTGTAGAATCTTGATGTGATGTACATTGTACATATTTCGTATGTAGATTGTACAGTCCTTCACAATAATAATAATAATAATAATAATGATGATGATATTGCTATTGAAAATTGAAACGAGCTCAAATGCTCAAAAGCTCAATGCTGAATTCTCCGAGTTTGATCTGTTGATCTTGATCCTCTCATCTCCGATGATCCTTTTCTGTACAGCTGTCAATCACCGCTTACGCTTGACTTGAATAGCATTTATTTGAAAACGAGAAAAAGTTAACAAACACCATCTCACTTTTTCGACTCTTTTGACTCTTGACTCAATCCATTCAGGATTCAGTATTCACTAAACTCAACACTCAGCTCAACAAACAAGCATAAACAAATGATGATGATGCATAACGAGAATACAAACTACAAACTACAAAACAGTGCATAATGGTTATTATTTAACCAAGCCATATAAAGAGAAGTGCTACCATTTCACCAGCTTGTTTACAGCTTTGCTGCATTCAATTATTTCAGAGTTCAGAGATCAAAGTTTTGAGTTCTATATGTAATATGTAATATGTAGGATGAACCTTATGGATTATGGACTATGGACGTACGTAATATGTAGTAGATTATACCATTCCATTCAGACGTGGTAATTGAAAAAGAAATTAAACCCACTGTCAACATTCAGTTGGCCATTTTTGAATTCAACCTGATAGTTGAATTTCCCAATTAAAGTTTTGAATTCCAAATCCTACCTTTTTGTATTTTGTATTCTGTAATGTGTAATGTGTACTACATTGAAATTACACGCGTTTTATGTTTTATATTTTATAGTACAGAGTACAGAGTGTAGAGTTGAGATCATCAAGAGGACTAGAAACTAGAAACTAGTAAAACAACGCCCAAGATACAAGCGTTCTTTATGCGACTTTTTATGTGTTTTATAGTTTTAAAATGAATCAGAAAACCTATTAAAATGACTCAGCCCTCTAAAAACTCATGTATCAAGTATCATTTTCCCTTCATTTACCTTAAATTTTAAGAATTGAGAACCAGACAATCAACAATCAAATAAAAGTAGTAGTTTAGTCTTTTTACGGAATTTTAAATGCGTCACTCGGTCATAAAAACGTCTATAGTGTTCAGTGCAAAGAGTTCAAGTATTTTGTATTTTGAAGGTACTTGTTTAAATCCTGTGCGATTATTATAGTAGAAAAATCATTATGCATAACATAAAATTGTGAACATGATGAATGATGAGGTTAAATTGTTAGCTGATTGTCTGTGTTCTCTGTATGAATGTGAGCGTGCTTCTTAGTTTTACATCTATAATAAAAAAGAAAGAGTACTTTTTAGTTTGCAATTTTAGCTGTTTTACGTCATACTTTATCATTTATCATCCACAAAAGACAATATATAGAAAATGGACAGCATAGTATGTAATTTGATAAAAGTAGCAGCATTTTTTTCTAATCTATCTTTTTTAGGCATTGATAAGCAGGCTCAAAGCTTAAAGCACACATGATACAGAATACCGTGATTTGATTTCAAGTTTTAGAATTTAGATCCATTTCATATTTTTCATGACAAAATTTGAAAACACTTTTACTCTTTATTTTTATTGTGTACAGTGTAGATTGTGGATAAGTTGACGTATCAAATATAAATTCTATTTTAAAAAACACAACACATAATACAGACTACTCTTTTTTTCTATACTCAGCGGAATGAGAATATTATTATGTACTATACTATTAAAAGATTGCACTATGTTAGTTGTTAATATCATATGTATTTTATACATAACACATAACACATAACACAATGCTTGTTTAAAATGTTTGAGAGGTCTCTTCTCTTCATTCTTCACTGTAAATAAAGCCTTTAATCGGATCAACTTTTTGAATCTTTTTCATGTCTGCTTTCAACTTTCACCATATACTCCATACTCCATTCTCCATTCTTAAACATCCTTTCTATAGTTTCTACCTTTATTTTCGTACTCGTTCCTCTTATATCTAATAATATTGTACGTTATACTTTATACTGTATACAGCAATGTACAATGTACAATTTGAGCAGATAATACTCGGTGTCATATCACATATTATAGTTCATAGAAGCTATTATTATAAAGGGATAAAGCCAAAAAGTCAACTTGCTTAAAAGAATTTAAAAAAGCCAACATATTGTAATGTTCTGCGTTCAGTGTATTTAAACTTGTGCAAGTGTTGATGCTTTTCATTTTTTGATGTGTGATGTGTGAGGAGTGAGGAGTGAGGAAGCATTCGATTATCATCATAATGGATAATGGACAGAAAGTAAAGTACAGTAAAGAGTAAAGTAGAATGAGACTTTTGAGTTTTGAGACTAGTGCAATTTAATACTCTGCTTGAAAAAAGAAAAAAACACTCATGAGTACTATTATATTATATCATGCTTTTTCTACTATATTTAATCCTTTTCCATTTTCCATCTCTCCAGTTCCATATCATAAAAATGTAGATACTATATACATTTGTGTCATATTATGATAAAAAATGTACATGTTTGAAATGTAGACTTGGAATTCTGAATAAGAGTACAAGAATAGAGTAGAAAAAAAAAGAAATCACATCATCGTATAATTTTTCCCTCTCATTGTAATTCTAAATTCTACGTTGCAAGTTGCAAGTCTATATTTAATATCTATGAAAAATATGAAATATATTCTACCCTCATTTTTCCTTCCTTTTTTTTTTTAGATACTACTGCCAATTTACAAATGAATACATTATACTTTTAAAACACAAATTCCAATATCTTGGACCTTGTGTATAAAGATTAAAGACATTATGGAATTTTTTCCATTTTGGCATCAAAACTGCCACCTTCTATTTCCTATTTCCTATAATATAAGGTTACACGAATGCCAAAAGCCAAAAGTGTCAAGTTAATGGTCGTCACAATCTAGAATCTAGAATCTAGAAAATATGAAACTGAATAAAGTTCTATATTTTCTAACCCATAACAAAATATCTATAGTTTAGTTTAGAGTTTAAGCTTAGATAGAGGCAAGAAAAATTGAAAGAGTACTTTAATTTTGAATCAACTAACAGCAACAGTATCATCTACTCTTTCCTCTTTCTCTACAATTTACAATTTACAGCCTGTACAAAACTATGCTCAAGATTCAAGATGTAGACGATAGACGAAAAGAGTTTTAAATGTACGATTTGGAATTTAGCATCGACATTGGCATTTGGCTTTAGATTTTACTTTTAGAACCTTGAAAGAAGAGAAAGTGATTCAAATAGTTTTGTAAAAGGAAGTGTAACAAACAGCTTGGAAAGTGGTGAAAGAGAGAACGAGTGAGTGAGTGAGTGAGTGAGTGAGTGAGTGAGGGAAGAAAGAAAGTCTTCAATCGAAATTGGAATTGGTTGGCTCGGCAGTTTAGTTACAACTTACAACACACAGTTTCAAAGTCCCTATACTCACTATTCACTACTCTCAAAAGGCATAGGAATTGGGAATAGATGGTGAAAAGCCAAAAAGCTCCAACACAATTTGAATAGACTCAAGACTTGAGACTCATGATAAATGATTATTTTCAGCCTATACATAAATAAACTCCCTTGAAATTCACTTGCTTGACTTGCTCTTTGGCTCTAAAATGGTTCTAAAATGAATACGAGCAGTGAGTATTGAGTTACACACAAAACACAACACTACCGTCAAAGAAATAAAGATGTAAACTGACGCACTCTGTCTCCATCTCCATTTTCACTGTGGAAGTAAAATAGCAAAAGGTTCTCTGTGTATAAAAAAAACCATAGGCTTCCTACTTACTTTTTACTACATTTGTACATGAGACATGAGAAATCTAACAAGTAGACATTAGACATGAGACAAGTGATGACAGTGATGGTTAATCTAAATGAAAATCCTTTGAAGACCACTAAAAGCCTCGTTAGAAAATGAACCTCACAACTTACAACTCAAAACCTTTCTTCACTGTTCTTCTTCTTCAAAGTTTGAAACTGCTTTTATTTTTCTTACACATACTTTTTGTATTTTGTAGTTTTTGCAAAATTTTTAAAGCTTCAACATCCTTGACTGTAAAATTAAAACCCAAAATCCACAATACACAATACATACAGTAGAATTTCTGTGTATTTACATTTATACGGAGAAAAATAAGAGCATCTTGATTCTTGATCAAGAGACAAAAAAATGAGGGGGAGAATGGAATGTGGAATGTGGAACTCTTTGTGTAAATAAGATGTAATTTTCAAATGTTAAACTGACAAAGGGAGAGACTTTTTAGTGGATATTTTTTCTTTTTTCCCCCATTACATTTTGTATAAATGTAAAATATACAATATACAACGTACAAAGTATAGAGTAAAAAGAGTATAAAGAATATAGTAGAGAGTGGAGAGTAGAAAATAGAGAGGAGAGTTAGAGAAAAAGAAAAAAGAGTTGGATCGGATCGGATGTTGGACGTTTCGCATGAGAAGCAAACGCTTTTCCTTGGTTTGTTAAGTAGATTTCTATTTGTATTCAATATAAAGGGAAATGAATGTTTTTTTACGCATATACACCAAAATAATATTGAGAGTTGAGAATAGGGAAAAAGATTAGACATTAGATATTACAGATACAAGGAGAAAATAAATCCACTTATGTACGTAATATGTGTGCATTTACGTACATTGTACATTTGAGTATTGAGCATTGAGCACACATGTATAATGTATATTTAGTAGATATATTATGTTGAAAGTTGAAAGTGTTCAATGGCCTAATAATAAGACCAAAGTCCATGCTCCGTCTGCTTCTTTTTCTTCATCTTCTTTGGAGTATTTGGAGTCTTTTACTTTTATATTCTACTTTCTACATCTTCGCTCTACTTTGGTTTGGTTTGGTAAGGATTTTGGATACTAGTTGTGTGTTGTGTGTGCTGAGTGGACTAGTAAAAAGTAAAAGAGGAGAGATTTATAGCCGTTAAAAGTTTTGGATAAAAGCGTCGGAAAGTTGGTTTTCTCCATGCTTTTATACATTGTACATTGTGAAACAAGTTTTTGCTAAACCCTCGTCTTTCTCCATGGAGTTTCTCTCTCTTTCTCTCTCTCTCTCTCTCTCTCTTCTACTCTCTATCCTCATAAATTTAAGTTAATACAATTTCCTGGGATGGAGAAAAAGGATACATTGGCAAATAATATAAGAAGAATCCCGAGTCCGGACTCTACTCTTTCTATTTTCTATATGGCAATTATGAATTGCTCACTGTAAAAGAGAAAATTTATCTCCATTTCCTTCTTGTTCCGTCTGTCTCCTTATTATGTACAACGCACAGATTACAGATGAAGAACTCTATACTCCGTATTCGAAACTCCAAAGGCTCCAAGGACGTGAAACTTGATACACTGTAAGTATTTCTTCCATCTATGTAAAATGTACACAAATACATCTAACAGAGATTTTGAACATGGTAATCGTTGTCGTTGTATTTGTGGAAAAGTAAAAGTTGTCGAGGACGATCATGATCATGTACGTATATCTCGACTCTTTATATATATAAACCGACTTTTATATTTATAATACAGTAACATTATTAGAGCAAATAAGTAAGTAGTAAGTATGTTCTAAGCACAGTATGTGGAAGATAACTGAGATAAGGGAGTTGGTTGGTGTGTGCGTCTGTGTGAAGTACCTACTTCTCCTTCTACTTCTTGTACTTGTACAGTGGTTCTCTTGTCGTGTGCGCAAATCGTTGTTCCATTAAGCAGAATGTGGCTCTTTCATATACGATACGATCCATTGGCCATAACAAATCCGCTGAGATCTTTATTCGTCCGCTTTTATTGTCCTATCGCCTATTAGACACAGTTGCCGACGCCATTCGAATTACCCTGTTCTCTCTTCTCCACTCTTCTTCTCCTCTCCTCTTCTCTCATCCCTCCAAGTTTCTAACCTCAACCCCATCAATACACAGTATAAAGTCTACAGTAAAATACATATACGTGTACTTATATAAACAGTAGAAATAGAGAGAGAGAGAGAATTTCAGGCTAATTCAACTATATACACTCATTCACTCACTCAACTCTGTTTAGTTCAACTTATAATAGATTAGGGTACATTATACAAGATAAAATGTACAGTTAATATATCTGTATACTGGATACTGATATATAATACAGCATGTACAATGTACAATGTAGAATATTATGAGATTCGGATCTATTTGGGGAAAGCTCAAACACACACAATGACAGACCAAATTCACCAAAATACGTCCGGACGTGTATCTAAATAATACTTTGTCTAAATTCTCAATTCTCCGTCTCTTTCATCTTTCTCAGCTATACTTTACATTATACAGTTACAGTGTTCATTTATGTATGTCTTTCTCTCTCTTTTTGCTCAATAAATGTATTCTACTTTTATTCTTTTCCATTTTCCATGTATACATGTACAATGCACAAATGAATGAGTATAAAAGTTTGTAATACTGTGTACATTTTGTGGTGTGGTGCAATGATGGTGGCGGACAGAAGTATAAAATAAATAATATGATTATGTATTTACAAGGAACATCCACAAATCAGAATCCAAGTTGAGAACTGAGAACTGAGAGAAACAGTGGAGAAAAGGAACTTTAACATAATCATCATCATCTTTCTTTCTATTTTCTATTTTCTATTTTCTCCCTCTGTCTCCTCTATATTATGTATTATGATATCTCATTTTATCTTTTATCGCCTTTTGCAAACATAAGCACTATTTATCACCGTAAAAGAGAGATCTCACTTGCACTCACTTATGCTTGTTTGAAGCTTTGGAGCTTTGGATCTCATATTTTATCCATTATCCATAGCTTACATACTACAATACATATATGCAGTGTTCTTTTATTCTTTTTATGATCTCATATCATCTACTTTCGTCCTTCATCTTCTACTGATATGTATTTTTATCTGCAGATTGTAGAGAGACAAGATTCACGAGATTGTGGTTAAAACTGAACACTTTTATCCCTATTACCCTATTATTGAATTTTCAATATATACTGCTTCGCTGTGAACATTTTATACTATGAACTTTGAATGTTTTATACACTACAGAGTGTATGCATGATATGTAAATTATTACAGTAAATTGTGTTGTGTAAAAATTCATTGTCATAATGTAAGTATGTACTTATTTACATTATTAGTAGATGTGTGTAAAATTAATTTTCAGTTCAGGTTCAGATAAGGCAAGAATGCCGTATAACTCATTCAAGTAATTTCATGTGATGAATATTTTAGTTTTTTTGTCCTAAGTACATGTGAAGGAATGTAAATATTGGAGGGAATTAATGTTATATGGGAATTAGGGAATTAATGTAATGTACAAGCATCATGTAAATTTATACTTCATATGTACAAGAGTATTTTTAGTATATTTTGAGTATTTTTTCTTGGAAATCTTATAATTTATTTATAATCCTCTATCTACTTTTCATGGAAATGCTCAACCTCTCGTGTGTAAAAATATATGGAGAGCTTTTAACGGCCGTTTTATACACACACAAAGATTTTCTAGTTTTATAGCTGTGCTTGCATAAAAACCGATTCAAAGGGAAAAGAATCGTTGTTTCGATTTGTCGAATTTCTGGAATTTCACATCGGCATCGTATAAAAACAACATTATTTGACATTGACTATTTGTTTTTTAACTTTTTTAACCGTGCAAAATTAACAATGACCATTACAAACTGTGCCAATTTTAACTCTAATCTATTTGTGTTGTGTGGAATATTAACTAAATGTGTTTTTTTCATTACAACAACAATTAGCAATTCATTTGTGAATCTTAATTCTTAGTGTAAATCGTAAATCAGCAGAGTCTAACATTTTGTAACATGTTTTATATTATTGTACTTATATTATTATGAATGCATATACACAGCCCTACCAGCAAGAACACGTGAAAAACACGTGTATAACACGTGTCACTCGTGTACTCGTGTAGTGCAAAACTCGTGTCAAACTCGCAAAATTTCACGGCCTAACTTCCTAGGGCTACACGTGTCGTGTACACGTGAAAAACACGAGTTTTACATGTGTTTTTTCATCAATTTAGTACTAGATATGCCCCAGTTTAACACGAGTTTAACACGTGTAAAACACGTGTTTTAGATATTTAAAAAAAATAAATTTTTTTATCAATTTAATAATTAAATTTCACGTGCCATTATTGCATAGTTAACTTGACAATTATGTATGTCAAGTTAACGACAACCTTAACATTGAAAGGTCTTCTCATTTTATTTGACTCCACCATAATTTTATGGTATGGGGAATGGAGTGCAGAATGTAGAACATTTCGTATGTTTATGCACAAAAGGCATTGTCACCTCGGATGGCATCCGACTTATTTTTCGTTATTTCAAAGCCGTTTAACGATGAAAACACGTTGTGAGTGTTTTAATATATTTGAAACATTAATGAAAAACGATTTTTATGATTAAAATTTCAATAACTTGAAAAATA
>JABASP010003424.1:0-14045 GCA_019776565.1 Sminthurinus signatus
TTCAGTGCCTACCATATAAATACATGCACGTACATATGTGTGCATTTAAATGCGTCTATGTACATATTAGCATTTGTCGACGCTAAGCGTACTCAATGTGCACAGACGGACGGACAGACACGACGATTACAATAGTCTGCTTCGCATCCTAAAAAGCTAGCCATTTCTTTTATAGCTTGGTATTTTATGTAGTTAGTCTGATTGAATGACCGTTGAGTGTCTTGTGTCTTGTGCATCTATGCCTATATATTATGTATATTATGTATTTGTATGTATTTTTCTGTGTGTATGTATTGGAATGGATTGGAATGGAAGATGTGGATGTGGATAGTTAGGAAAAAACTCAATCAGGTCTAGTTCACAGTCAAAGCCCACATCCCACATCTTTCACTGTCTACTGTCTTGTCTTTGACTGTGCCAGTTTTTTTTTATTGCAGGTATTATTATTCTCCAGTTGGCATTTGGCAGTCAGTAGCACAATCTTATCCCGATTTTTACACATCAGCAGTAAATTATCTATCCATCTATCAGCTATTGCATGTGCCTTGTAAAATGTAAAGACATCTCTGTTTGATATATACTACTAAAATAAAATTAGAAGAGTTTACTAAAAACTGGTGTTGCTTGTCAATATAATGTTATTATAAGATTTTACACACACGGAGTAAAAAATGCTTACATTATAATTAAAAGATGTAATAAATAAAAATAAATGTATAGGAAATTAAAATCAAGATATCAAAAATAAACATAAAGATATAAAAATGAAAATAAAGATACAAAAATTAAAAATAAAGATACAGAAAGTAAAAATCAAGATACAAAAAGTAAAAATAAAGATACAAAAATTAAAAATAAAGACACAAAAATTAAAAATAAAGATATAAAAATAAAAAACAAAGATGTAAAAAATAAAAAACAAAGATATGAAAATAAAAATAAAGGGGAAATGCTAAAACAATAATTAAAAGATATAAAAATAAAGTAAGATTACCTGTAGGTTAAAGGTCTGGTGACGGAGAAGTATCTGTCAAAGGAAATGATGAGGAGGTTAAGAACGGAGGCATTGCTCGCCAAATAGTCGAGAGCGAGCCATGCATCACAAATGGCGGGTCCAAAGGGCCATTGGCCCATGAGGAGATAGACAGTGAAGAGTGGCATGGAGATGAGTCCAATAATAAAATCCGCAACGGCGAGTGAGAACAAAAAGTAATTGCTGATGGTCTGTAACTGTTTGTCAATTTTGAAGGAGACCATCACGAGGATGTTTCCCAGAACGGTCATAACAAACAAACAAACTGCCACCACGGCAATCACTATCATTTGGAAAACAGAGTACATGGGTTTATTCGGATTGGCCCCTCCACCCGTATTAGGTCTTGGAGAAACCGGAGTCGTCGTCACTGTGGCCAAACTTGTGACCCCACTTGAACTGGAACTAGAACTGGAACTACTAGAACTAGAACTAGAGCTAAAACTACTCCCGATTCCACCACTTGCGGGACCTGCTCTGGTCGTGTCATTCCACGTGGGGAAAAAGTCTCTGGAAGAGGTGGGTGAGTGAGCGGGGGACCAGTGACCACTTGGTCCGTGAGTCACCAGAGTTACGAAGGAGGGGATGGTCGCCGTCATCATCGTGGCGAAGGATGACTGAGAGGTTTGGAACTGGGTGGGTGGTGGGACTTTCTGTTGATTGGCACCATGATTCGCCAGACCCACGGCCGTCCCCGTCACTCCCGGAAACGGAATGATTGACGGCCAAAATAACGTCCATAACATCATCAACACCAGGCGGAGGAACCAATTCCACATCATGAGTGATGATGATGATGATGATGACGGTGAAGACGAGGACATCGTTGATGAAGATGTAGAAGAGTGTAGTACAAAATATGAAAAGGATGACGATTTTAATATCGCCATATTCTTTCTTTGTTAAAAAAATCTCCCTTCTCCTGTCTTCTCATTCTTTTCCTTCTTTTCCTTTGGATTCATTCCACTTTTTCCATTTTTAATTATTTGTTTACTTTTAATTTTACTTTTACTTTTAGCTTTCTCCTGATTTCTATTTAGTTGAGTTCCAATTTTTATCGGGATCATGATCATTTGATTTTGATTCATATCAAAAAAATTGGCGCCTTCATCCTGTTTACTATTCCTGTAACTGTAACATGATTGTACGCATTATCAAAATGGAATTGGAGGAAAAGTAAGTCGCAGGTAGTTGATTTTGGCAGCATATGCGACGAATATGTGAGGATGACGGATAAGTGCGTGAGTGAGGGAATAAATGTGATTACGGAACAAGAACGTGTGTATCTGTATCTGTATTTTTTTCTGGTAGCTTTGGATTTGGTTTTCCCGTAACTTGACTTGACTTTGACTTGACGGTGCTGTGCTGAACTGTACTTGACTTTGGTTGGCGCTCACATAATCATCTTAAATTTGTCGACGAAAAGCCACCTTGTCGCTTCCTCTTCATTCTCACGAGATCCTTCCGTTTCCATAAATACATTTTCCCCGTGTGTAATCATATTTATCAGCCACTTTTATCTTATATGTAATCACATTGTACCTTGTACATTGTACATGTTACATGTTACATGCAGAAGGTATAGCTCATAGCACCAATTGATTCACACTTATCCTCATTTTGTTTCACTATATAGATGATAAATCATAACACTAGACACTGTAACACTTTTTTGTACATTTTACATTATACATTTTACTTGATTCATTTTCCATCCCTCAGTTTAAGTATTTGTATAACTTCACTGACACTGAATTAAATTAGTAACTCAATTAAAAATTGAAATGATAACTGGATGATTGAAAACACTTAATGAATCCAAATCCAATTCATATAATTACACATTAAACATTAAACGGCTCCATGTTTATTTGTTTGTTTTTTTTACGTAACTTTAGATTCTTTTTTTTGGATGATAGGTTAAAGATTAAAGATGTAATATATTAAGTATTAGTATTAAGCTCTTATAAACATTTTGGAACAGGGGGGAAATATAATGGACTGGATTTTACAAGCTCTTGTAACTCTGTAACTATTTTATCATGGAACATGGAAACATGGAACATTTTCCCATTTCCCATACGTATAACTTATTAGCATCACTGGGAATTTTTTCACCGGGAACTAAAGGAAACTTTTAGTTTTAATTTTTTTTGACACAAAGACAAAGATCTTGAAAAAATAAGAGTGAGGAAAGAAATGGCCGTAATAAAATTGTACGATCATAAATGTGTGACATATCTGTGTCTCAAGCCTTTGATTTTGCTTTTGATCATTTAGTCATTGTCATTTTGTCATTGTGTGGGCATATAATATAAAATATTCTTGTATATGTGTGCATATATTTGTATTTGTAAATGTGACGGGTAATAAAATAAATTGGTATGGACAAAGTTGATAGTTGATAGTTGATAGTGGCCCAGTCATCAGTCGTAAAATCCAAGTCCAAATCTCATCAAGAGAGAAGAAAACAAAAGTTGACTTGTTCTTCACCTTGTTTCTCTTTCGTCTTCTTGTTCTTCTTTAGCTAATACTTTTACTTTACTTTACTTCTTTCTGATAAAATCATTCATATCCCAAAGTTAAACTACTATTATTGCATGTAGTTGGATTTGGATTTGGATTTGTAGTTCAAGTTGGATTTGGAGTTGGAGTTGGACTTGGAAAGCTCTCTGCGAAGGACAACCGAAGAATAGCGAGAGGTAGAGGCCAGAGACGAGAGTAGAATAGACGAAAATGGATGAGGAAGAGTAAAAGAGAGAAAGAAATAGAGATGTGAAGATGGGAAGATGGGAAGAAAGTTTTGAAAGAATCCCTTAATTTAGTTCTTCTTTCTTCTTTTACTTTTACTTTAGCTCAAACTCTTTTCCGTCTTATCCAGTATCCAGTATCCAGAATCCAGGATCCAGGATCCAGGAAAAAGTATGACAGAATAGAAGAAAAGAAGTTTAATAAAATCCCAAGAAGGCCAAGCCAAGATGAAGAATACTTCAAGGACCGTGTGTTTGGTGTGCGGTGTTTTTGTGTTGTGTGATGCGGCGTTGAATATTGAGTTTTGAGTATTAAGTATACACGAATAAGAGAATGAGAGAATATAAAAGTAATCGGAATCGCAATCCAGTGTTAGTCAAAATAAACTGAGACGCTCCTTCATTCCTTCACCATCCCGATCCCGTTCCCTTGAATCCAATCCAATCACGGTTAATGAGCGTCTGTGAAAATTATTTTCTTCTTTGTAGTTGTATTATATTACATAATATTTCTTTGTCTAGATTCTAAATCTCTGTAATATTATAACGACACACGAGTATAAAGTATAAAGTATTAAACAAGCTTATTTTTATTAGTATTATTTATATATTTTTTTAAATAAATGACACGGTCACTCCCAACAATGATTTTATAAGTATTATTATTATTATTATTTAACTGGTTGCACAAATAAACTATATAAATGTGGATAGATAGACGACAGACGGAAAACCCGGAAGAAAAAATGGAATGACACAGTGAACAAAAAGTATTATTATGGTACTTTTTTTACAAGGACGTATTACAGTAGATAAAAAAAGATCCACCCACCCACAATCCACGATCCAAAACCACAACCACAACGAGAACCAGAATAACAACGACAACGACAATAACAAGGAGAATCCATAACCCACAATTCAATAAGAATAAACGACACAGTGGAAAATGAAGATCAAGTAGAAAATAGAAAGTAGAAAGGATGAAAAGGAAGAAAAAAAAACTGAGTGCACTCTGAACTGTAGATTCAAGTAGTAATAAAATCTGGATGAAATGACGAATAAAAGAGGAAGGAATTTCTTGTGTCCTCCTTTCAATCTCACTCACTCACTCACAATTTCATATCTTATTAAATATTAGATCAAAATCCACAAAAACCACCCAACCACAAAACAAAACAAACAACATCAATGTCATGTACTCCACTTTTTATATCTATCTTATTATCTATACATGTAGATATACTTTTTTTTCAACATAAACAGTAAACACTGAAGCACCGTAACGAAATGTAACAGGATACAACTTTTGTTTTTTTAAAGAGGGTGACCACTAAATAAAGTCAACGTCAAAGTCAAAGTATTTAAACTATGTCACACTTGACTCTTTTCATTATTCCACTTGTAATTACTCCCTCGTCCCGATCTCTTGAGAGTAGAAAAAGAACGAGAGTTTCAGTTTCAGTTTTATTTGTAATTGTAATAGTAAACATTTTCCAGTTTATATAAAAGTTATACTCGGTACTATGTTTTTTGTTTTTCTTTGAGTTTGAGTTTGAATTTGAGATAATTAATAAGAGTGAGGAATGAGTAGAGCGGTTTGGAGTAAAATCTACACTTTTTAAGTTTTTTTTTTTAATTTTGTCTTCTTTTTCACTTTTGGTTTCGGTTTCACTTACGGTTTCGGTTCCCGTTTAGTTAAACTTTGGAATGTATGTGTTTATCTTGTCCTCTTTTTCTAGTTTTCTAGTATTCCAGTTTTCTAGAGTTGAAGAGTCTAGAGTCTAGAATCTAGAATCTAGGAAAATGTGAAATGTAGACTCTAGAAAGTAGAAGGTAGAAGTAGTGTTGTTGGTGTATGTTTTCTCGTTGGATGGGTTTTCACTCCCTCTTCCTCGCTCACTCGCTCACTTGCTTCTTCTCTCTGCTGGTTGGAATTTTGGAGGCTGGAGTAAAATCGGAATCGGAATCGGGTGAGCCTGAGCCTGAGCCTAGGAGCTAGCGAGCTAGTATCTAGTATCTGGTATCTGGTTTCTACTTTCTACTTTCTAGTATCTCGCATCTACCATCTACCATCTAGTATCCAGCTCTGCCTTTCTCTTCCTCTTTCCTCTTTCTCCTAATACTTTTGCTACTGCTGTCTACACTCGGAGAAAGTGTGGGTCTCTTTGTGTGTGTATATATATATATATACGCTTACTTGGCTCCATCAGCTCTGTTCAATGTTCAATGTCTCTCGCTCTCTCTCCCTCTCCCTCCTTCCTCTTTGCTCCACATACACCACACCACACACACACTCAACATATTAACATCCATACATACTTACATAGTTACATGCATGTATGTCGGTGCTCCGCGCACAGATCCAGTTTGGAGTTGGAGAAGAAAAAGAAGAGGAAGGCCGAGGGAAGAGAAAGAGTATGAGCAGGTCTACTATAAGTTGTGTGTGCCATATAAAAGTCCACGTCCTAGTCCAAACTCAGTCAGCTCACCATTCTCCATTCTGGATTTCCCATTCTCCATTCTCCATTCTCCCTCTTTTTCCTTATACTTCTCCCCCTTTTCCTTTCCTTTCCTTGGTTTGGTTTGGTTTTCCTTGTTGGTTCCTTTTCCAACAAATTTTTTTCTCCATTCTCCATCCTCCATCCTCCATGTATCTTAGAATGTACAATACTTGTGTGTCCTCTCTTCCTCTTTTCCTTGCCTTTTCCTCCACACGTTAGTCTACTACTATTACTATTACTACGACTCCTTTTTACTCTGTACTGACAAAACCCCAGCTTTTCTCTTCTATTTCTTTTTCTTTTTCTTCTTCATCAGCATCAGCATCCTCTTTCCACTTGAATTCAACAGTCGCTAAAACAGCTAGGACCACCATGCAGAACCAAAACCAAAACCAAAAGTAAAAGTAGAGTAAGCTTGTTATATACTTTTGTCCACTTCTTACCTCCGCATACACAGATACAGATACATGTACTGTATATTGTATACTGTATACGTGTGTAAAGTCTTAATAAGTAGTATACATAGGGAATAGAAAGTAGAAAGTAGAGAGTCATGCACACTTCACATTTCCAAGATGTGTGTAGCAAGTAGAAAGTACAGAATAAAAGAGAGGAAAAGAAAGTACGGTGAAAGCGGAAATAGAAAAAGTCTTTTACTTTCTCCTTGGACTTTTCCCTATTTTTTTTCTTACCTATCTCATCTCTATTTACTACGAGTACTACGAGTACTACGAGCCGCAACACAGACAATCTAAAATCTACGACGTACAATGTACAATCTACAATTTATTTTTTACACGCTACATTCTAAAAGATAGACCACACACCAGACAACACACACAAAACAAGAGATACAAGAACAACATAAAGAAGAGAAAGAAGAAGAACAAGAAGAATACAGACAGCTGTAGACTGTAGACTGTCGACTGTAGAATATAGAATATAGAAAATGGAGAGTGGAGAGTGGAGAGAGAGGTACAGAAATTTTTATTATGTGGGACGAGGACGAGGACAAAGACCAAGAGCGAGACGATGAAAACATGAACGTGAAAGCTCATCTTCATCTTTATATATTATGTACTATGCTCTGTGGGCTCTCTGTATAAGAAACAGAAAACAGGCTGGTCCGCTGTCTACTGTATCTATGCGTAACATGTAACATGTAATATTTAAAGGGTATATCGTAGTACAGTAAAAATATCTATAGTTGGTGGCTGGTTTGCCCAGAATACAGAATACAGAAATATGGAGAATATTATGGATATGGATGTGGATGTGGATGCAGAGAGAAATGGAGAAAGAAGGAGAGAAAGAGGGGAAAGTGGATAGATAGGTGGATAGATGGATGGATCTTTTCATTTCGGCCCGGAGAAAAGAGAGGAGGAGGAGAAACCTCTTACTCCACAGCCAAAAAAGGATGAGAAAGAGAGTCTGAACGTGAACAAGAACTAGAAGTAGAAGTAAAAGTAAAAGTAAAAGTAGAATGTGGATTGTGGATTGTGGATTGTGGATGGCTCTGGCATACTTATACCCTCATGATTTTCCTTTCATGTTTCCTCACCATAAACATTAAGTCAAGATCGGAAAAGAAGTCGTCGACAAACAACAACAATACATTCCTCCTTTTCCCCTAGGTTTATTCCGACCAAAGGCAAAAGTATATGAAGTATATAGAATATTGAGTATAAGAGGACGAGGAGACTAGGAAAAAAATTGAAAAGGAAAAACGTAGACGTGAAATGTGTATATAAACCTACATTCTACATTCTACATTCTAAAAAGATGGGCTCCCTATACACTAGACAGTAGACACTAGACACAAGTAACAAGTAACAAGGCCAGTCATCATATAGATTCATATGTAGCAAATTTCACAGGACACACACACACACACACATAACACATACAATACATCCAAACAACAAACAACGCGAGTTGGAGTTGGAAGAAGACACTGTAAAAAGTAAAAAGTAAATAGATGGGGCATGAAAAAAAAATGAGAGCAAAATAAAAAAAATAGATATTTGGAAGAAAAGAAAAGGCGGAAGACGGGATGAGTGTGATGACTAGTTTTTTTTACAATCCACAAAATTTTCAAACAACTCTGCTTTCTATTGTATTTGTATTGTATATTGTATATTGTACTGTCACTTGCACTGTATATTTGTATTCTACATTGTATTTTTTATGCTTAAACCTCAATCGTCCATCCTTCTTCTTCTTCTTATTCTTCTTCATTAGATGTGACAATAGACAATAAACTTTATATAAAACCATCCTCTTTTTAACTAGCTTAATAAACCCAAGTCAAAAGAACTCCTAAAATAGTAATTAAAAGGTTTGGATATTTTCCCTTCCACACGATTTACCACGATTCGTTCACGGAAAATAATCATGTACAGGAAAAATGCTTTTACTTATTCATTTAAAACTTAATTGTTTCTAGGTTTTTCCGCGTAATAAATATTTTCGGGAAATGTTCAACAGTTTTCCTAGTTCCAGTTCCAGTTTCTATTTTCTATTTTCATACATTTCAGAAGCTGTTGAAAGTGCAAGTGACACAACTGCGGCTTCTATACAGTAGCCAGTAGGTGTTGTTGTTGACTGCTGACTGCTGACGACTGATGGCTGATGGCTGATGATGGTTTATTGGAAACCTGTGCCACGTGTGGCCTCTTCCTTGGAAAGTCATTCAGTGTTTACCATTTGGAACTGGAATTGGAATTTGATTATACATTCCTAGTCCGCTAGCAAGTTTCCACTTCCACGTCCTCCCACACGGAGCTAAACTACCTGGAATTCTAGAATTCTAGAATTCTGGAACCTGGAATCCGCATAAGTCTGAGCTGAGGAAGGAGAAGAAGGAAAAACAGCGTACAACATGGAGTGGAAACAATTCTGCTAAATATTTTCTAATCTTTTCACAGAATATATACAATGTACAATGTACAGTTGTACAAGTGCCTTCATGAGAATTCCTTTCTTCCTTGTTCCTTCTTCCTTCTTCATACTTTATAATGTGCACATGTATTTGTATTTGTATTCCTATTTCATGGAAGATGTACTTTACTCTTTACTCTATTCTACTACTATTGCTTCAACCTCCAGGCTTCTTTTATAACCAGTACATTGTACATTGTTTCTTTCTTACATTTTGTACATTGTATATTTTCTATTTTCTAGCCAACCCGCACAAAACAATTTTGTTCAACTCCCAACTTTCAATACACAAAGTACAAAGTGCATTCACAATTCACAATTCACGAGAATCCTAACCTTTTGTTTGAACAAGTTTTTTGTTTCATAATTTCACTGTACTAATTACACATGCCGTAACTCAACGGAGGAAATCAACAACCTTTAAAATATCCATACAATACAATGTAAACTACACAGACGACTGTTCGTTGCTCATAAAACTCATAAAGCTCATAAAGCTCATGAAGCTCATATTCCTAGGATTGCCATGGATTAAATTACACAATGAACAGTTCTGGCTACTGATTACTCATAATCTACAAGGTATCTACAAGTTTCAGGAAATTTATCTGTATTTTGGTATTTTGTATTCCTACATAATATTTGGTGCACAAAGTACGACCTAATAAAATTCAGGTAGTAAAAAGTAAAAAGTAAAAAAGTAGGTACCTTCATTCTCGTCAAGTCCACGTGTATCCTGTAACTTGAAACGTGGGATGTGGGATGAATGGAAGGAGCTTTTATCGTTATTGTTATATTGTTACTATATTAATTTTACTACACGAGTGATGGAAGCCGGACCTCAAAGCCAAAGCCAAAGCCACATTCAAAACCAAAACCAAGTGAAAGTCCGGATTCCGGATTCCGGACTATACATTTACGTATGAAAAATGAAAGGGACAACAAAGGAGAAGAATATAATTGATCAAGATCAAGATGAAGATCAAGTCATGGTGCTAGTTAACTGTTCTATCTTCTATCTATAATCTATATTATTTGTTCATTGTGTATTGTGCATTCGTACCATATTACCATATGCGGATTATAACGCAAGAAAGCCTGTGGAGAAAGTCAGGCTACTTGTGAGAAAAAGGAAGAAGGAAAAGAACAGGAAAGGGAAAGGAATAAAATAAAATGGAATGGAATGAGACACACATAATACATAAATAATACATACAGTACACAGTGCACATTAAATAGATGGTGAGCAAATAAAGTCTACAATTTACAGTATTTTCTCTATATATATAGCTTTAGTAATGATTCATGTTATGAGCGTACACACTACACACATATCTACAAAGTCACAAGTACAAGTACAAAGATAGTATACAGATAGTAGCTTCATAGGGAAACAACTTTTAAACCAAATGCCTAAACCCTAAACCCTTGAACATAAAGATAGATACGACTGTGGTCTCACCATTGAAAAGTATAGCATTCCTTCTAGAATCTAGAATCTAGATTCTAGATTCTAGATTCTCTTCATTCTGGATACAAATAGTTATGGTCGTCGTTATACAATCCTTTGTGCTTCTCACACACAGACACGAAAGAAGCAGATACGGACAAACCCTGAGCAGAGCTGGGCTGAGGTTTAGACCAAACTCCTCAAGATTTTGTCTTGTCTTGTCTTTCGTCCACTCACACATAACACATAATCAACATATACACACATAGATATAGATTCATGTGTCTACAGTCTACAGTCTACGGTCTGCAGTCTTCCTGCAGGGCCATCTTTCGTAATTAAGTAGACAAGGAAGAAAGGAATGGCGACTAAAAAGTAACTAGTATCTAGTATGAAAATACAAAATACATCATCATCATCAGATAATATCATCCACAAACCAAAACCAAAGAAGGTGGAGGAAAATATATGAGTAAAAAACAATCCAATCCACTGGCCTGGAGTCTTTGGTGAGGAGAAAGTAAGGAAATGGAGAATGAAAGGGAAAGGACAAATATATCTATCTATCTATTTGCAGTGTGCAATGTATAGGGAATTAAACTATCAACAAAAGAAAACAGAACCAAAAGCAGGACCAGAACCAGCATGAGGATTCATCTGGATCATTTTGCCTGGTATTTGGTAGTAAATTAAGGTATAAGGTAGCTCCATGAAATAAAGTATAAGGGATAAAGAATACCACATAAATCCATATAATATCAACAGATATATGTACAGTATACAAGTACAGGTACAGGTACAGGACAGGCAGGGGATTTCACTTGTATTTTATGGACAATGGACAAAATAATATAATATGTATGTCATTTACTCGTCCTTTGTATAAACTCTACAATCTACAGTCTACAGTCAATGCTCAATACTCAATATCAAGTATGAGTGACACACCCAGAAACCAGAAACCAGAAATGCCTAAATGCATAAATATCTAGACTCTAGGCTCGGTAGGTATTATGTATTGTTTTTTTAGAATACATGAAATATCAACTATCAACAATCAACAGAGGAAACTACAAGTATAATATATTACTTTTACAAGTATTATGTGCAACACAATAAACAATAAACAATACGCGTTACGTGATCAATGATAAACCTTTGAATATGTATGATGTGTGATTGCTATATAATATTTCCTTACTTTTATTATGATTGAATACTGAATACAATATTCCTCTTCATCCTTTCATCTCTCCTCATGCTTGTATTCTATTTTCATGTTCATGCTCATGTTCATCAGTCAGCCATGAATGAACCTATCATTCCATCCATCCATTTGTGTAGATTGTAGATGCTTTCTTTATTGAAAATTATTATGTCTATAGTAGAATTTAGAATATACACTATACATGTTATATGTGCAGGACATTCATAGCTAATAGCTATAGCACATAGTATTATGAATTATGATATTTTTTCTTGGAATTGGGAATAAATCCTACAAATATGTATTTATTTTAATACTGTGCATTTATTTTTATTTGTTCAAAACTCAAAACTCAAAGCTCAAAACATAAAACATAAAACACAAAACACGAGGTATTATTTGTATCATCCTTTGGATACCTACAGAAATTCAAAAGTACCCAAATCGGGTAATAGTATAAAATATACAATATATAATATACATGTGTAAATCCGATTTCCAGTTTCCAATTTCAATTTGTGGAGTTGTTTCAAACTCCTGTTGTTTTTCCCACAAAACTTTCAATTTGAAAACTGAATTTCAATCCAGTATCAAGTATGAGTGAAAGTTGAAAATGATGAACAGTGAACAATAAAAAATAATACACAATACACAAAACACATGATTATCAATTATCATGTAACATGTAACAGATAAAACGGACAGATGTGGTCTCTGCCTTGTGTATTTTCTACAGTTGTGAGCCGTGAGCTAGTCATTGTTTGTATAATTCACACATGGATGAAAAATGATGTATTCATCTATCCTTCATCAGAATATTAAATATTATGTACTTCTAGGAAATCCAAGATCCGTCAAATACAAAATACCAAGTACAAAATGAAACAACAAGAGCCTAAATATTAAATATATTCACATGTACAGTATTTCACCGTTTTACTTTTTGTACGGGGTAAAATTTGGAAATAGGTCCCTGAAGACTAAAGACTGGAGACTGACGACTGACGACACAAGTGTTTGACAAGTGTTAGATGTAGATTAACCAGAAAATCCAGGATTGAGCTGATGTTTCATTTTGTATCACGTAACATCCACCGTGTTTAACGGTGTAAAATATGTGCTAATATAATAGCTATAATATAATAGAAGTACAACCAATGATAATGATCGTAATGATAATAATCATGATTATGAATGTTGTGACAAAAGATGACAAACCAGAAACAAATATTTGAAGCATGTCTAGTTGTAATCCAAATGGATCAACCCTCAACCATCAAACTTCAAACTTCATCCTCACCCGTTTCCCTTTCAGTTTTGTAACAGATATATCAAATAAATATGTACAATGTACATTGTACATGTAATCTGCAGTTAATTTTCTATATAAAGAATCAACAACAACTACAAAATGAAGGAATATTTATAAAATTAAAGTACAACAAAAGGAATGAGATCAAAATTAGTATTAAGATGAAAACAAGTCCATGAGGATTTCTAATCAATATTTCTCTTCATTTTTAGTCAAAGTCTACATAAACTGTTAAACTGTAGTCTAGACTCTAAACTAGCTGCCACAAAACTAATTAATTATCAAACTATATAATATGTAATACGTAATACATAATACACAATACACTCACCACAGCAAAGTGGTTGTCTCTTTATTTACTTGTATAATTTTGTGTGCTCAAAAGTATTTACAAAGTCGACAAATTCTAAGACAATTCTAATACATGTAAAATCTAGGGATCTTTCAAGGTTCTATTTTATATTTGGCTGAGCTTAACAATCCCGAGAGAATCTGGTGGTCGGTGGTCGGAAAAGTGGTCGTAGTGGCTGGAAAACGGTCGAAGTGGTCGGAAAATGGCTGGAAAACGGTCGAAGTGGTCGGAAAATGGCTGGAAAACGGTCGAAGTGGTCGGAAAATGGCTGGAAAACGGTCGGAGTGGCTGGAAAATGGTCGAAGTGGTCGAAAAGTAGTCGCCGACCGATGGCCGTAAAGCATCGACCATGAAATTATTAGTAAGCCGACCACCGACCAGCACTGAGTGGGAGTGAACCCTGGCCCTCCGCTTACAGTACAGAACTTAGACCGCTGGGCCACGAGGCTTTTATTCAAACGCCTACAGCTTTTGGAAGTAGAAGTAAAAGGAAGCAT
>JABASP010003425.1:0-14045 GCA_019776565.1 Sminthurinus signatus
TCTCATGTTTTAGTACGTGTGAACAATGCCAACTAGTTGGCCTGTGCAAGGTAGAAGAGAGCCCCAAGAAAATTGGTGATCCATGTCAGAGGCTATGGAATTGATGGCGAATCTCTTAGAAGGCTCGAAACGTGACTTTTACACGTAAAAAGTCCCTTAGGAAATCTCTAGCTTCATTTCTTCGTCTTCTTCTTCTTCTTCGTCTTGTAACAGGAAAGCTATGTTAAAGTCAGGCCAAAGCAACCTTCTCTTTCTTTCTACATTCTACATTCTACATCTTATCATATCCTCTTTTTTCTTCCTTTTCATGTTTTCATGCATATACTAACCCTCTTATATGTTATATATTATACTGTATATTACCTCATGGTTTACTCTCTGTCTCTTTGCATAAAAGATAATACTCAAATATATGTATAATATTCTTAGATACTAGATACCTTTCTATTTACGGATAGAACTTATTGGTCATACTGTAGAAGACTTTGGGGATTTTCTTATATTTTATATGCATACATGCGTCACCCCCAAAAATCGGAAATGAAAAGAGAAAAGAGAGATCCGTATATGTAAAAAAAAAGATAGTATTTCATCCCCTTCGAATTTCTTGCTTTCTCCGTGTAAAATATATAGTTATAGAAAGAATGAAAAAGACCTACCTGTTCAAAAATAATGAGATCATTCATGTAGAAAAATCATACATGAGGCCATTTTGCATTAATTTTCTATGTAAAATGTAAAGTAAAAAGTAACAAGAATCAGCTCAGATTTCATTTGACATAGAAAGTACAAAAAAAGATGGCATTTTCTTCAAAATTTGTACTCATGGTTAGAATATGAGGGTAAAATACTAAAATGTGTTGTGTAAAATATTAAAACATGGAATTTTTTGTCTTGTTCTGAATTTACAGTCTCATCACTGATGTCGATAACCAGTAATGCGGGTTACAAAGGTATGGATCGAGCCTTTTGTATTCGAATGAAGTCAACATTGACAAAACGAGGATGTCACTTTAAATCATCTGGTTACAGGGTAAGAACCTTTCTTAGTTTTAGGTTTACTTTTATGTAGATTAATCTTAATTCTTAATTCAAATGGTATTATTTGTTTACAATTTTTAACGTATGAGCAATTCTGTTCAAAACTCAAGTCTGTAGTCTGTAAATAATAAATTTGAAATAAATACAGATAATATGAGATTTATTTGTGGTGTAATCAGAGTAGGCTAAATTACTGTAATAAATTTTAGAATACGAATACAGTATATTCACAACTGTTTTGCTTCGAGTCTAGAGTCTTGAGTAAATCAAAACTAGGATAAGCATAAATGAAAGCCCAGTGCTGTGCTCAAGTAAAAGCAAAAGTAAAAGCTATGACTAAAGGGAAATGACACACTACAACAAATAGGGTGTAGAAGTAGGAGAAAAGTTGTGTGTTGTATGTGTGTGTGTGTGTGTAGGTTTATCTCTATTGTAATTGTATCCAAGTTGTATGCGGGAGTCAGGATTCATGTGTTCAAGTGTGTGTTATCTATTGGCGAAACACGGTAGTTGGTCCTCTGGGCCTATTTGAAGGCAATTAAAGGGAACTTACGCTCAGGATTTCTCTCATACATAACTTGAATTTTCAGAGTGTCATTGATAAGGGAATTTACAATTTTCCTCCGTGTGCATGTTTGTGTCTGTGAGCTGTGCCTTTCCATTCCGTTCTTCTGTATATTTATATGTATTATTATAGATAAAGATTAAAGATGTATTTGCATAAATTTATTTGCAGAGATATATATATTATATTCTATGTATTCATGTACAAACGATTAGCAGAATGTGTAAATTTATGCAACAAAACCTAAAACTAAAACTGGGTGCACTGTTAGTTCAGTTTAAATTTACAAGTAAAGCTTGTTTTGAAACTATTGCAAATTTCCAAGTCATTGTTATACAGCAACAAAATTGAGATTGTATTATTTATTACTGGTCCTTTGTAATTTGTAATCATAAGTATTAATGTACTGGGAACTGGGAAAGTTTCAAATTTAAAATACGAATGGAAAATGCAACCTTTTATGCATGATATTATAATAAATTTTGTGTTTTAATTTCAGGTTGTTTTGGTTTTGTGCAAATTGCGACCGCAATTATCCTTCTCACACACCAGAAAGTCACCTCCACCACTCCTTGGCATGGTAGCCTTGGCCATTGCACTACCACCTCCGTCAGTCCATGAAATTCGTCTGGAATCCGACATGTTCGTCACACGTGTCTCGTTCGACTTTAGAATCGTCCATTGTGAGCCCAGGTATGTATGACATTTTTTTTATTACATGAAACAAAACTTTTAATTTTAAGTACTTAAGTGCAGTAAAATTCAAAGAATAGGAATTCTTTATGTAGGTTTTTATTATTCCATACTAAATATTTGAAGCATACATAAACTATCTGAGTTTGTTTAGCTTCACTCTGACCAAATCAATTCAAACAAACTTGTTGAAAGTATTTACAAAAGTAGTAAACCGCTACTCCATAAAACTAACAATTATTGGTTTTCTCACTCTCTAATTTCAACTCTACATCTCAAATCTCAAGTCAAATACTTTTGTTTTAAAAGGAATGACCGAGTCAACTCTTTTTATCATTGTTGGTTGCCGGTTATCGATAATATCTGTAATCTTTATAAGGTGCATACTAAATGCATACACAGTTGCATGCCCAGATGACATTGTGTATTTCACATAGTACATTTTTATCTACACTTGAGATATAAGTGTAATCCATGAATAAAATAAATGTCATTGTTTTTATTCAAAGAAATGTATCATTAATCAAAATTACTGCATTATTATTGCTACTGTTCACATGCTACTACTTTTTGTGTGTTTATATTAAAACAACTCCGAGTTGTTGTGTTACAAAAAAATGGTCATTTGATATTTGATTGCCTCGTTCTTCGTATACAGCCTCCGAATCTCTGTTTTGTTTTTTTTGTTTCCTAATCTCAAGAAAGTATGTATACACGTAATACTTGATGTATTATACCTTTTATGCCATCAAGTACATTGCCTTGTTATTGAATTCTATGGAATTCAAATGAAGAACATACACAAGTAACAAAGAAATATGTAAATTTCTATGTACCTGTATAAGCTTGTAGAATGCAGATTGTACATTGCACAAAGGAGACTTTGTTTTTCAATTGGCTACAAATTAAATTATCGTACACCTCTTCTCTTGTCTTGTCTAGTCCATCTTTCATCTACACATGTATACATAATTGTGTTATGCGTTCTAAAAAACTTGGGCATGTACAATGTACAATGTACATATGGGCATCAAACAAGGGAAAAGCAAAAACAAAGACCAAGACGATAGACGATGATAAAGACAACTTTATTATACATGTAGATATACAAAAGATGTAGAAAGTTAATAAGCACATGATTAGCAATAAGTAAAGATTAAGGGTTGAGGATGCATTCGTGCACAGTGCACAATGTACTTACATTCCAGTTAAATAAAACAATGCATAAAGCATAAAGATGTTTGTAGTTTGTAATTTGTATGGAAACTGACAAGTTTATTGTCTGTCAGAGATTAGCATGGAGCTTCTGTTTTCCCTGGTGTTATGACTCTTCCTGTATGTTACTGTTGTTATTCTTTCCAAAGTTGTAATACATGGACATTATACACACTAGGTGTTTGAATAAGACGAAGAGTATAATTAAAGAGACGTGAATGTAAGTTTATACTGTGTGTTTGTATATTAGTTGAATAGAATAATGAATAGTATAAAATGTGATAGACATAATATAGTCAAATTTAAAATGAAGCAGAGGTTTTGAATGTACAATGTACAAGTGTACAGCTTAATAATATGAATACAGGAGCTGGAGCATACACCATACACATTTTGGTGAGAGTGTTGATAATTATATTGATGTAATGGTCGGTAGATTTTCATGTATTGAGTATTCTCACCATGTCTGAGATTATTATAGGTTGCAAATTTAAAGTCCAGTCCCAAAGGTGAGAAGGAATAGAATTACTTGTGGATTGAGGATTTTGGATATACCTTTAATATGCATTACTTTTGTCCATGTATTATACTACATATTACATGTTACATAATCTAAGATGATTTGATATAATAATATTTGAAAGGGAAAGAGGTGGTTGGTCTTTGTAATTTTGTTTTTATCCTCCTTCTTTCTCACTGTTTTGGTGTTTGATCCACTATCTCTCTCGTTAAGTGTATAGCTGCTCGTGAAATTATCCATATTTGGTACATAATACTTTTCAAGTAATTTTTTGTACACATCTCCAATCTTCATGTTCTAGATTTTAGACATAACGTTCAATGTTCAATGTAAAAATTTAAAGTCTTTCATATCCACTTGCAACTGGAAAATAGTCTTTTGTGCAAATCCCCACATTATCTCTCTCTTGTGTGGAGGACTTGAACATTGTATAATAGGTTCTACATTCTAAATACATGATAGAGATCATTATTATCATCATCATCATATGCATCACCTTCCCGTAATTTTCTACACAAGAAGGTCTCATTTAATTTGATTTTTTTAAACGAATAAGATCATATCAGGACCTGGACGAGAACTGAAAACGAGAATGAAATTTAATTTGTGTGTATAACAAGGTTTTGGTAAACTTTTTTGTAATATAATTATGAATAGCAAATAACAAAAAAAATCATTGTAGCAAATACCATATCTTTATAGTTTATAGGTAAATGAAGCATTTGAAATTATAGCATAGGCTGAATAACTAGATAATTTGACTTCAAGTACAATTTACAATTTAAAATAGTGGTCAAATGAAAACAGACCCAAAGAACCAGATTGGTAAATTCAGCCGTTGAAATTTGGACAGGTATACACCAAATAGGTTGTAGAAATAGTATTCTTTTGCTACTGCATGCATATAATCAATTTTTGCATAGTTTTGTAAATTAAAAAACAATTTTCTTGATGAAGCTGGATGGTGTTATTAGTTATTACACGTCGTATTTCACATAGTACTCTTTTGAATTTTTGTCAGCAAACAAAAAAAGTGAATAAAAACCCTGATCTTCTCTTGTTTACTTAAATAGATGTTTTAAAAAAAACTAGTTATATATCTCTTTGGCCCATCTCCCAATTTTTATGTGGCTTTAGTGTTATAATTATTGACAAAATAGGGATGAATGATTAACTTGGTATAGGGAAATTACGCATTTACCATTTACGAGTTGAATCAATTATTATAGTGTAAAAAGTAAAATATATACATCCAACTTTCTCCTCCCACTTCCCCAATTACATGGAAAAGGGAGGATGAGACGTTGTTGTCTCTCTGGGATATGTAAATTTGTAAATAAGTGTGCAGTGTGCAGTAGTATACTGTCTGACTTTATGCACATGATAAATAAAATAAGAGAAACAAGAAGCTCTTTTCTCTCTTCTCCCTCTGCTGCAATCCACAATAAATATGATATCATAAAACGATTTACCTATCAACTTGTATTATTACAAAATGTACAAAGTAGAAAGAGATGTGAACAGACTGTAGAATGTAGAATCCTTCCAATAAACTTTTGTATTATGTACTTACTATGTAATATGTAACATGTTGTAATTTATGTATGTTTGAAACAGATCCAGACATGTTACATTTTATAAATATTATATTATATAGTCTATTTCATTTCATTTCATCCCTCATTTCATCCTCTGCTTTAGTGTGTAGTTCGTAATGAGATGATGAATTTGATTTGTGAGGTGATAATCAATCACACTCTGACTGTGGACAAAGGGTAATCCGAGTATGTATAGTTTTTACGCTGTCTACAAGCTACAGTCTACATTCTACATACATGTGTTACCTACATGTATGCGCATGTAAATTGTCCATGTATAACAGAAAACATGTTTACTACAATTATGTAGGACGTATGTCTAACGTAATCTTGTGAGTGAGAACTATAATTTAGAAAACGACTATTCAAGAAGGAAGGATTTTGATATTCACTCTTCAATGTTTCTTTCTCCATCTTCCGCTGAATTACTCGAGTAAGACCAGTTTCTACTCTTCAGTCCAGTAGAATCGATGGATACGTATTATTTTATGTGGATAATCATTTGGTCTTCTTGGTTTAGATTAAATAAAATTATATTACATTGTATTATATGTTATAATATGGTTTTGCATATATTTACAATCTTCATTTCCATATTATTATAAATTATAATAACTAATAACAGTATCATAGATGAAAACACAGAGAGGAAACAACAGACAACAGACAGACAGAAAGAAAGTGCGAGTACGTAATATTATATGTAATTCACTGTGATGAATATAGAGTATTTATAAGTATTATATTGTATTCCGTATTCCGTATTTTCATGGGGCTAGAAAGCTTTACATAACAAACTACAAGATGAAGATTTGCAAGTGTGAGTTGAATACAGAAGAAACAGAATAGTTTTTTGCTTGAATCTTCTATCTGTAATACATTTTGTATTTTGTCGCTGTCTTTTGAAAAGAACTTAAATGTGATTTTAAATATGCATTATGTACTATGAAAAAATTTATTTATATGTAGAAGCAGATGATATGTCTGTGATCAAGTCTGTGCTGTATGTACATGTGCACATATGTAAAAGTGTAAATTTGTGGCATTTGAAGTTTTCCCCTATAGCGGAAAATTTATTCTACCACTTTGAGACTTTGAGACCTCGAGTGTCTTGATAACGAGGGACTATAATCTATAATATAACTTTTATGCATACTTGTATGCTTACTCGAGTAGTTACAATGTACTCTACACTCTACATCTCAGCATGCCTGTGTACTGTGTACATTTAAAACTACAAAACTTTGAACAAGCTTCAATAATTTGTACAATAAAATTATCAACCAAATCATCTCGAATCTCAATGTCTATCGTACCCTCCGAAGAGAGAGAGAAAGAGAAGAAATAAGGAGCAGGAAAGGGAAAATTTTCAAAGATTTTTTTTTCTTCTTGAAACATATACATACTATATACACAGGGACATGAGAGAGTGAGAATTACATTACATTTGCATTTCCATTTAATGAAATTACGGAGTAGAGCTGCTCAAAGGGAAACTGTTCCGTATAGTATGTACATTGTACATTGGACATGTGTGTATAGTGTACACATGAAACATGTAAATTGTAAATCCAAAAATTTTATGCTGGTGTTAATGCGTAATTTACAATGTAATTATAGGGCTCGTTTGTTTCTCTACCAAATATTTTTTCTTTCTTTCTCTCTCTCTTTCTCTTATTTCTTATCACATTATCAAATTACAATTTAGTTTAGATTCAGTTCTTGTGGAACACTTATATGTATATGTATATATATTATATGCATGTATAGATCGATCTTATATCAACTGAAATGAAGTATATGTTTTTGAAGATATCTGAATGGTTAAATTAATGTGTTGCTTTTTCTTATTTTCTCATTTTCTCGGAACAGAATATCGGAATTACTGGATTATACAGCTGAGGAACTAACAGGAAGGAACATGTACACACTGTGCCATGGTGAAGACGTGAATAAACTAAGAAAAACTCATGTCGATCGTAAGTTTTCCTTTATTTTATATTTTATATTATATTCTCCATATCCTATATCATATGCTTGCGAATTACGCGCTGGTGTGTAGAATTTAGAATTAAAATGTTTTGAATTTGAATCTCTTTTTTTCAACAGTATTGGACAAGGGTCAAGTGATGAGTCAGTATTACCGTTTAATGAATAAGAATGGAGGTTACACATGGCTTCAGACTTGTGCTACAGTTGTTTGTAACACCAAAAATTCGGATGAGCAGAGTATAATTTGTGTCAATTACGTCATCAGTGGGAAGGAGTACTCTCACATTGTCATGGATCAATGTCAATTGGATCAAGGAGATATACTACCAACCGTTAAGAGAGAAGTAATAGATGAACGGGATCGGAAAACTCCAGACAATGACTCTTCAGGTGGGTCATCATCTTAAATATTTTTGTTTACCTATTCTTTTCATATTTTATCTTTTATCTTTTGTGTCGTTTAGTCTGTTTACATTTTCATTAGTATAATTCATTGAATAGCATAATATTTTGGAAATTTGGAGTCCATTGGTTAAAAAGTAACTGATGAGTGGTTGAAGGTGATGATGATGTCTTCTTCTTGTTTTTACTATTGAGTGTGTAAAGAGTAGGAGAGAAATGTATGTGTGTGTGTGTGTGTCTATGACTATGAATGCTTGTGTGTGCGTGTTGTACTACTTGGCCACGCAATTCTTTGTACGTGCTGAGTGTTGAACAATTGAACGTGAGATGAAAACTGCTCACATAAATACATACATTTGACGGTGGGCCTAGTTGGACGTGACTTTTACAGGACAAGGTTGCTTCTCTTTTCCCTCTATCTATACATGTATACTGCATACTTCTTTTGCCTTTGTTGGATGAAGGAACGAGACTGTTCTGACGTGAGCCTTATAGTAAATATAGTCAGGGAAACTAGTGACATTGGCTGCTTTTTCCAAAAAGTCAACTACTTGGGTGAAAGAAGTAGAAGTATTAGAAGTAGAAGAAGACAGGAGACTATAAAAACTTTGTATTTTGTATGCAACCGATGAAATAGTACTTTTGTATGTGTGTGTGTGTGTGTCTGTTTGAGTGTGGGGGGGCATTCGTATTAGTATTAGTAGTGAGTAGTAGTTTTCGTAAAATTCGGGAGTAAAATGTGACCCTCATACTTTACCTCATGTTTTCAAGTTGTCTGTGGTCACTACTTAGATATTCATGTCGTATGTCTATAATGTATATCCGTGCCGTATATGTATATATTATGTACATACTTATTTTTTATAAACTTTTCTTACATACACGTGTATAGATGGAAATGGAAGAGGAAGAGATATATCAGGTGCACCTCATTCAACAAAATCACCAGGAGTTGGAAAACCTGGTACTGGTTCATCAGACAGGTCACCAGATTTACGGGACAGTTGTCAAGGACGAGAAAGAAGAGCAGGTCATGGTACTTCAACCACCAATATTCAACAACTCCAAAGAAACACAAGTCGAAACTCCAAAGAAAATAATACGGTATGATGATACAACAATGTGTTAATTGAATGTTACATAAATTGAAAAAATCGGATGATTATGATGTATATATATCTGGGGGTTTTTTTATTCATTTATTCATTTTTCTTCCATATTTTACTCATATATTTTTCAGGTGCTACCTGAATCTCAACCACTAACACCGATTTCTACATCAACACCACCTGACCATCTGGATGCACGGACTCCACAGTCTGTTCGTTCTTTGGATTCGGAAACATCACATGTAATTCCAGCCGTGAATCCAACACCAGTGAAAGCAAACCAAAGAAAGAGAAAGATAGATCGTGCAAATATCAATCATAATAATACGAGTAGCAGTAGTAGTACTAATAATAATAATAATAGTAATAATAATAACAACAACCACAACAACAGTAACAGTCATTCATCTCATCGAGATGATTTACCTTCAATAGGACTCACGATGGATGCTCCATCAAATAATAATTCTCCTTGTGCCAAGCGACAAAATATTATCGTACAAAATGATGTGATGGACAGTACTAGTTCTCATTCACATGGTGGAACAACTCATGCTGGTCCAGTGACACCGGGTTCTGTAGGTCATGAAAGTGGGTCCAGTCCTCATCATAGTAGTATAGAAGCAGATAATAGTGGTGACTCTGCTAGATGGAGAAAAGTCAGTCATCAAAGTCATTGGGATTCAAATATTACAAATGTATGTAGTAGTTATTTACATCATATAATAAACAACAGTATCATAAACTTTACTTATATGTACTTTTTGTTACAATGTGCATTTACTTGGAGTGAAAGCAGAAAAGAAGTATTCATAAAATATTTCATGTTTTTCTATATAAATTTGTAGGGTGGATCGTCCTCAGTAAAAGACTTGGAGCAAGTCATGTCAAAACATTTACCTGGACGAGAGAATGACCATAGTGGAGCTTCCATTGTACCATCAGGAATTGATTTTAGTGCTGATTCTCTACTACGTCAACAACCTGGGTCACGGACGGGCTCTGCTATACAGTGGGTTGGTCCTGGAGCTCAATCTGCTCCTGGTTTGCCCGTGTCTGCACTCTTACGCCAACTTTGTGCTTCCAGAGAAAGTGTTATTCGAGCAAATGTTCAGGTAGGATTTTGAGTAAACTGCAAACATTATTTTGCATTACATGCATGTGAAAGATGTACAAATTATTTGTTTCTTTTGTTAACTGTATTTTTAACATGGATTTATTGTATATTTAGGCTGCAGCTGCTGCAGCTGTCGTAGCTGCTCGAGGAGCAAGTTCCTACTATTCATCACCTAATTTCGAGTAATTTTAAAACAATCATTTTAATATGAACCTAAACAAACTAACAAACAAAAAGGTCAAGATTCATAAGGAAATTAAAAATTTGATAACAAGTAATAACTTTTTTCCTTCTTTATTGTACACGTTTTTTTTTAGGGTCCAATCTGCATTGCCCACACCTCCAGGATCCGATACTTATGTGAGTGAACCTCAGTTTATGCTTGGTTCTCATCAAAAGTCCACATCATCCGAGTTTCCATCTCTTGTACCATATCCATCAGTTTCCTCATATGAATATCAACCAGCAATGGTAATTATTATAAAGATTTTTAATATCTAATTCACAATTTGTGTTCTACATGTGTGTGTACATTTTGTTATAACATAATCGTACGTTTTTTTATTGATTAGACACCACCTGCTTCTGTATCACCCAGAGACAAACCATCTTATGACCCAAATAATGGTTATGGAGATAGTAGTACCACGTCATTTAGACCACCACAATCTTATTTAGACGGACCTGCACAACCACTACCGTTAAAACCCCAAGTTTATGGGTATCATCCGCATTCAACTTTAGAATCTCAATATGGTAATTCTTTGACTGACCAATCTCAATTCTACCCACCACCTCACTCTGGCTTCCATTTGTATCATCATCCTGGACAAAAACCGACAGGCAATTGGTATTCTAGTACTACATGAGTATAGGGAAGGAATTTTTTAAACTATAATATATATGACATAAAATATAAGTACACATCATAGCATAGGTTTTTTTAAAAGAACAAAAAAAAATACTACATTGTCATACTATTATTATTATTACTATTATTTTAGAAGAGTTCCTTACATATGTGTACACATAATATATTATACATAAAATATATACCCTTCCATATTATACATAGTTATGAAATATTCCTAATGCCATTAGTAAAAAACGTACTTACACTCCAGTAGATACAAATATATATATATACGTACATTCCATATTATGTATTCCATGGTTTAATAACAAAGAAAGTAATCTCAAAATTTTGAACATTTTTGAAAAATGTTGTGGTTAACAGTACAATTATGATTTTAATTATTACTCTTCAGATGCCAAAGACAAAATGTTTTCTGTTTTCAAGCAGGATAATAATATATATATATGCGTATTCAGAACTACGATAATTTTCCCTCGGAAAAAGAAAGTGGAGAAAGTTTTTTTATTGTTATCCATTTAGTTACGTCTGCGTCTTATATATCTAGAGTAGACTATTTTTTACATGTATTGGCAATTTAGATTGGCAGAAATGAACTGTAAGTTTTCTTTACGTAAAATGGGTCTGTTTTTTTTACCATGTTGTAGTATTTATTTTTGAAAAAAATGTATGGATTTTTATATACATATACACATCAAAAAAACATTATATACCTGCTGTAGAAATTTAGTCATTCATTATTATTGAGTATAATAGTTTTACACTATAATAATATTGTTGTATTGTCGATATAATAGCATAATATTATTTCATATCTGGAAAAATATTTTCTGTGATGCTGAAAAGTTGTGTCTAAAAGTAGTAACTCCATGTAAGAACATGAAATACATTATAATATGGATTTTATTAAGTTACGAATTTTCCCCAAAAAAGAACCATTCCATTTTTTTTTCAGTATGATTTTCCTTTCATTACGTACAGACAGCTATAAGTTCTACACATATTGATCATGTTATATGTTTTAATATTACCTATATGAAGAGGCATGTGTTTTTTTTTACCTACTACGCGTTCGTGATTTTGGCATACGTGTGTTTCGTGTCATTGTTGTTGTTATTAATAAGTTATTATATATTATAAGTGTAATCAATATGAGTAATGATTACCAGTTATAATTCATAAGTATGTGTACATGCATGTATACAATATGTATAGTAACGTATATAATATATAGTTATCTCTATTCTATTTAGATATAGGTATATAGTAAGCTTTTATCTATATTGTATTGTGAACTCACTATATAATGTAATATAATTATTCTATACATACTTATATATATACTATAAATATATATATGTATGTGTGCACTGTAGCCTATATTTTTCAAACCTAATCATCAACTACTGTGTATTAGGTATTAAAAATATATTGTAAAAGAAACTAGAATTAAAATATAGACGTTATATAGTACGTATAAGTAATAAGTACCATTTTTTGTACATAAGTATTGAACTAAAAGTACTTAATATATTCATATCTGATGAATAGGATGCAGTATATACATAACATATTAATCTTATAGCACAATATATTATAATAAAATACATAGATATAAAAATACTTACCTATAAAATGCACCACAGTTTTTTGTAATCACTAATTATTATCAACCATCAATATAGCAATCTACATATGTAATATTAGAAATCATAATACAATATAATTATATATATACTTTTCATACAATGAGAGTACTTATTACATCAAACACTCTTTAAAGAGAGAGTGTCATTTTTCCTTGTAATTAACCACAAGAAATAGTTTTCAGAATTCAATGTATTGAAAGCTAATTGTATCCTAGTACATCACATATACTATAATATTATATTAGTTTAAGACTAAGACCTAATAATATGTAATATGTATATATATCATAGATATTTGGAAAAATGTAATTTCCTACTTATGTCTTACTGATGGTCTCAGCCTGAGACACAAAATAATATTACACACCGACTTCCCTTAGCGTTACAAATCTTTCATTACAATAAATGAGCACTATTGAAATGAAAATTTGACGAGTGTTTATTATTGTATATACACATGTCTCTCAGATTGGAACAATAAAAGGCATGTTCAAAAGTCATATTTTGAAACCTGTTAGAAATGTATGTATTTATTCACAATATCATGTACTGGAAAAGTTGTGAGACTTTGCACAACAATAATAATACACCGTGTATGAGAAAAACGTTTCATTTTTTCTAGTACAATGAAATCCATAGAACTTTAAAAACACGTAACGAGAAAATTCCGTTTTTTCAACAACTATATGAGCCAAAGAAAATATGTTTTTTCATTAAAAAAAATCAATAATAATGAGTTCTAAAACAAAACTATATTGTATAAACTAAAATATGAAAAAAAAACATGTGGTGTATGTTTAAAATTTTTTAGATGCATGTATAATTAAAAAAGAAAGTAAAACAAATGTCCAAAAACAAAAACCAATCCAAAGTTATCCAATAAAACATTGTAAATACTTGTAGTTTAAGCATAATATTATATAATTTAGGTACTCGAAGTACACGAAAATTGTAAAAATCGAAAACCACATCGTTAGATAATATATATATATATATGCAATGTAAGGCAACATTAAAATTAAGAAAAATACATATATACTTACTTTTACCCATTGTGTTATCTATTTCTGTAGATAAATAAATATATATAACATAATAGATTAATTATTATATATTATAGAGTATGATATTTAATTAAGACACGCCGCAGGTACATGATTAAGTAGAAAACAAAGATTAAAAAAATACATAAGGAAAATTCATTTTAACAAGTATATATACATAATATATACTACTATCGGATCATATACTGTGCATGTAACAATGTAAT
>JABASP010003426.1:0-14044 GCA_019776565.1 Sminthurinus signatus
TAATGATAATAATGATAAAGATAGCCGATCAAAATAGCCCCCCCTCCCCTATTTTGATATCGATATATGCGAACAGCCCCATGTGTGTGAGAGAATGTGTTTTGCAAAAACAAATATTATTATATTTTTTTGCTCAATGTTGATCAAGTGATCCTTGGATTTTATTTTGGCGCTTTGAAGGGAAGGACCCGCCCCCTGGCGGGGCGGGTTGCGGCGAATTGGTGAACTACCGGCGGTCTGTACTGACGCCGATTTATGCATTAGGCATCAGAAGCATTTTGTATACCAGTGAAGGAGCTGTGTGTGACGAGAGTTGGTGGTTAGAGGAGTCAGAATTTATATTATATTTTTCAAGTTTTTTTGAAAATATAATATAGAACCCAGGTGAGGATAACATCATCATAATAATCATAAGTAAGTTGATCATCTTTTAAAACATCCCAATTAACTTTTTCCCCATTAAAAATCCTTTGGAACTTGCTAAATTTTTCCGTCCATCTATATGTATAGAGCATAGTCAGAGCAGAGTGTATCCAGGATCCAAAGTGTGTGTATGCACATGAGGAATATTACACAAGTCGGACTATATGTACATAATATTTTTAATGTGAGTTTAGTAGTAGAGGACAGTGGAGTCGCCATATGCATTAGCACAAGGCGGCATGCAACCCCGTAAAAAATCATAATAATTAGTCTTTTAGAACAGTCCAAACTCACTCTTACCCAACTTAATTAACAATATTTATGGAAATACATCTTTCCCCCTCATATTAATCCAGGTTATCCTTATCAATCAAAGTCAATTACTCTCTCAATCTTTATTTTTATTCATTTTTTCAAGTACTTTTTTTGTCCGTTTTTTTTTTTTGTTATTTGAGATTAGAAAGATTTCACAGTCATACATAATAATATAATTTTTAGTATTTTATTTGTACATTAAAAAGTTTATATAATACTTGGTGACTTTTATATTATTATATGAATAGGATTCATTTTAGATCTATTTCTATTTATTGGTATTATTTTTATGGATTCATTTATATTATTATATATTTATTAAATTGTTTTGTTTGTTTGTTTACAGTAAAGACGACGGCGTTTGTCGGTGAAGAAGAAGTTAAGTGAGGAGAGAGAGAGAGAGGAGAGAAGGAAGAGATAGAAGAAGAAGAAGATGAGTTCATCCGTGTGTTATAAATGTAACAAAACCGGTGAGTAAAATGGCATTTTTGATATAAATTTCTAATTAGGATTAAAGACATGTCGTCCCGTGTTCTATTGATATTGAAAAAATATATATCATTTTGTTTTTATTTTAAATCCAAATGGTGGTTTTATAAGTTTTTATTTGATGTACTTGAGTTTAACAAAGCATGGGAATTATTATTATTTTTATTCCTTATATTTACTGTCATATATTTCATTTCCTGTCATTGTTTATTTATGTATTTATTTCATCTTTTTTTTTTTCTTTTAGGGCATTTCGCTCGAGAATGTAGAGATGGAGGAGATAATGGAGGATACCGTGGAGGTAGCCGAGGAGACCGTGGTGGTGGCGGTGGTGGTGGAAGAAATAACAATTCCAGCCGCGGTAATTAATTTTTTTTTTTTTTTTGACATATCATATATATAATGATATACGTCGTATTTTATTTTGTACTATAGTAGTGCTTAGTAATTATTATTATTATTATTTGTATCAAATTTCTATGTATTTAAATATGTACTAAATCTACACGTTCAGGAAAAATTGTATAATATATAGTATAGTATATATTTCTATGTACATTAATCAGTATTAGAGTATGATGTAATATTACTATTTAGCTATTTACAAGACATGTATAGTATCTAAGTACGTCATGTATTATTATATTATGTACATAATATAGTTGTGTGTATTTGTTGTGTTGTGTATGTGATGGTCATTAGTCATAGATAGGTATGATATGCACATACACACATCATGCATATTATTATATACTCATGTACATATGTAATAGAATATGTATGTATGTACTAGGAACAAGGAAGAGTCTATATTATGATGATAATAATATTGATAATTTTATAAATACATATAAATAAATAACATCATTTATTCTATTTTATTTTAGACCGGTGCTTCAAATGCAACAAAAGTGGACATTTTGCACGAGACTGCCGTGAGGCTGATCGTTGTTACAAATGTGATCAAGGTATTTAAAAAATATTATAATATTATGTAGAATGTAGAATAAAATTACTATTCATCAATGGCATCTTTACATATAAAATGAATACTATAGTTTTGATGTTATTTTTGAATTATTCCAATAACAATAATAATAATTGTTTTTTTAAATTTAAAAAAAAAATCTATAGTTGGTCATATTGCTCGGGATTGTAACGAACCCGGAGATGGTGGTGGTGGCGGCGGTGGCCGTGGAGGTCGTGGGGATTCCGGGGTCACCTGTTATAATTGTAACAAGACGGGTCACTTTGCTCGTGATTGTCCTAATTCTAAAGGTGCATCAAAGTGCTACAATTGTGGACAACCTGGTAAGATCTTACTTTCTTTTTTTTTTTAATAAATAATTATTATTGTACTTATTCTTTAATTGTCATATTTGAATGTGAATAAGTATGAGTGTAATAATAATATGAAAACATTCTTATATTAACTCGGTTTTGTTTTGTTTTTGTTTTATAGGGCATCTTGCTCGGGATTGTGACAGAGAGGACAGCAAAGGTGGTCGCGACGGTGGTCGCGATGATGAAGACTGAGCATCTTGGAGGAGTTGTTGCAGCAGAGAAATGAGGAGGAGGAGAAAAACAGAAAAAAATTATAAAATACAAATAAAAACCCAAAACATTAACTTTATTTTTCATAGTTTTATTGTGAAAACAATTTAAAATATTGGACAAACTTCCTTTGTCATAATATTTGTTATCTGAATAAATCTAAGGGTGAAGTTTGAAGTTTAATAAAAGAAAGTCTTGAATTCCATAAAAATATTTAAAAGAAGAAGAAGAAACTTTAACATATTCTTTGATGTTGTAATATTGTTATTTACACTAGAGGTCTGCGCGCAGACCTCTATAATTTACACGATAATTTTTCTGTTTTAAATAATAAATCAAATATTTCAAAAAAAAAGAGAAGAGAAAACAAAAAAATATATATCTAAATGCAAGTTTTTATGATCATAAAAAAATGACTAACAAAACAAAAGAGTTGAAAATTCTTTCAAAGTATTTTAATGTTAAAAAAATCGGAATGAAGGATTTGATGTAGGATTTTGTTTATGGAAATTTTTTAAATTCCATCTTGCAGTTTTTTGGTTATTTGTTTTGATTATTAAGTAGTTTAATATAAACTTTATTTATCATTTCATTAAAAACTACATATTTAGGGATAATAACAGTAATAGTAATAACAAGGTAGAAGAAGAATTTGTTGAACAATCATCATCAGTTATAATAATTCTCGTGTTATACATACATTACATACTTTTACATAGCATGTTTCGATTTTGATACGATTTGTAATGCATGTAAATATATGCGTATATATATATTATTATTATTATCAATATTTTGTGGTGTGAGGTGTGACACACAATATATTATTTACTTAAGATCAACATTTGTATCATCAACAGCAATGATAACATTATTTACTTAATATAAATATTGCATGCACACTCTCATGTAAACATATTATTTAATAGTACCATACGTAATAGAGAAAAGGCATTGAAAATTTTTAAAACCTTACAACTTACAATAATAACAATATTTAATATATTATAACCGCATGAAAAAAAAACTCGCATTGTGAATTTTTTTTTCCCTTTTTTTTTAAAAAATATATAATGATTATTTAAAAATCATCAGTCTATAACAAAATAACACCTTTGTTATATACATAATATATATACATATTATAGCACACACAAGGTTTCATTTCAATAGTATAATAATTATAATAAAATATTCATTCATAACTCATAACATACATATATATAATAATATATTTCTCGTATAATATAATATTTTGGTGATGTTATAGAGTATTTAACATACACTATTTACAGTATATATATATATAAAAAGTTATCAATAGAATATACAATAATATTATGTTATTAGATATAAGATCAAGTTGTATGTTGTTTTTATTTTTTTTTTTAAAAAAAAAAACAAGTTTGACAAGCGAAAATGTATAATATTACAAAAATATATTTCTTTTTTTGTCTCTATCTATGACGAAATCTTCGTTTTTCTTCTAGACTTTTTTCCCAAGCTTTTTGATGCATTAGGTACACTTTAATAGTAGCTTGAGCGTCTTGAATTGATGAATGTTCACCAGTTTGAATCTCAAATTTTAAGTGTCTTTCAGCTAATGCTTTTAAGGATGGAGATCGTCCACGATGACGAAAATATCTATACATTTATAAAAATGAAAACAGAAAAGGAAAAAATCATCACATTAAAATTACAATATATTACATACTTGACAATAACAGTATAACACAATTTGCACTGCTATGAAATGTACATTATAAAATTTGTACAAACATTCAAATATATGTTAGTACATTCATCATTATATATTTGATTAATAACTTTTGAACAATATGTAACAATAGAGTAATTTATAGAGAATTCTTATCACTACACTATTAAACTATATTATTCTCTTTTCTTACCTGGCAGTATCTCGTAAAAGGCGTAAAGGATGATTAATAAATAAAACTCCCAAATCTTTATCTACTGAATGACCAACAAGAATCTTTCCTTTAATTAATTCACTAACTTTGGCCATGGCTTGTTTTAAAGTGATCGCTGTATGTACATAGACAAAAGAAAAAAAACACAATAATATATAGTTTTTTAACAAAATTCATAATTCATTTAAAAAGTAAAAGTATACAATATATACAAGAGATATATTGTTTTAGTACTTCATAGAATAGTGTAAAAAAAAGTAAATAATATAAATAATGTAAATATGATATTTTACCATTTTGCAAATCTTCTTCTCGAACACCACTAAATTCTGTACGATAATCAGTAACTTCCAAATTTGGTTTAACAAAAGTATCCAGTAAAACAAAACCATGTTCATTAACAATGGATACACGAGCTAATGCATCTTCCTTCATATATCCCACACCAACCATTTCACAATCAATAGCCAATACTCTAGTCACAGCTTTGTAATAATCCGGTATATCTTCAATTTTCCCATAAGTTAATTGACCATAATGTGTATAATCAATCAGACCAATCTTATTTAGAAAACCTTTTGGTAGAGGTGGTTTTTTAGGAGGTTTTGATTTATTTCCATTGCTCATTGTTGTTGTTTCTACATCTAATGTAGTTGTTGATGATGATTCCATACTATTTTCACTCGTATTAACTTTTGGTTTTGGTTTTCTTGGTCGAATTGGATGTTCTGGTTGAATGATCTATAAAATACAAGTTACAAAATACAAACAAGATATTATTACACTACTAATTAAACACTATTATTATAAAAAACTGTAATAAAAAGTCAGTTATTTTTTGATAAATTCTTATTGTTGAAAACTGTGGAGGAAGAAAATTAATTAGCAGCTATTCTTTATCACACACTTTTTTTACACAAAAAAATATATTTTATACAGTTTTAAATACCTTTGAAAGAAGTTTCCAATTAGCGGAAACTTCTGATGCCTTTTGAGGGATACGTACAGTTGTTGGTTTTGATGCTGCTTTTACTTTATTAGTTGATTTTCCAATTGTAGTAGTAGATTTTTTAGTTGTTGTTGATGATGAAGGAGGAGGTTGATTTCGTTTTCCCGTCGATTTTGCCATTAAAATACAACGTTTGGCATTACTTGGAACTTGGATATTAAAAGGACATAATACATAACATAATATTAATTAACTTTTAACAACAATAGAACATGAAAGTTGTATCATAATACATAATAATAATAATATAAAACTAAGCTGTATAATATTATGATGTAAAAGGAATTCCTTTGAGGAAAACTTACGTATAAACAATGTACTATGTTGATTTAAAATAATCTATACATGGATTCATTTATTTGGTCCATACACAGATCAAGATGATGAAAAACTTGTCCTCTTCCTCTTAATATGGTAATGTCAATCTAATTAAATGTATATAACAATTAAAAATTAAACAAATGTTAAACCATGTTGCTGAAAATCACATGTAGAAAATCAAATCGTGGTGGTTGTGTGAGTCATCCTTGGAATTTATTAAAATATTATTTTTACATAATTGTTAATTGTGGTTTATTTATACATGCATTTTTATATATTTACATCAAAATCAAGTTAATTAATTAATGCAGCTCATATACTTATGTACATATATGTATGTGTAGCTGTACATGTTTATACAGTCATGTATATAATGGAAAACGTTTACACTCATATGGACAACATGAGACAGAAGACAGAACACAATGAAAATAAAAAACAAAGATAAAAAAAGTAAAAGTAGAATCATTTAACCATCCTGAGTCATATCAGATTTAAGTGTATTATCGTATTCATGAATTTGAGAAGTTTTTAAACTTCACCTAAAATTAAGGCAAAGAACCAACACTCCCGTATATTGTTGCACAAATGCACAATTATTAAGTAAAATACATGTTCTATATTTTTTAATGTGAATGAAGAGTCAACTAAAATCGAGTATAGTAATAAAAAATTGGTGATTCATCAATCATCAATAATAAAAGTACATACTTTGCACTACGTACTACATGCAGTATAGTATGTAGTCAGCAAGTATCAAATTATAAATTATACAGTACTAGTGCATTTCAATATGTGTAAGCATAAAATATATATTATATTTCTGTTTAAACTTGTGCAAAAAGTGCACAATGTAATTTATTTTACAGTACATTTTTAACGTTAGCCACACGTTTTACATTTCATGTATATTTTTCCAGCTCATGTTTCACGTTACTTTGCACATCCCAATAAGTATCAGTACAAGTACAAGTAACAAGTTATTTAAACTAGTCTCATGTTTAACACGAACATTTATATAAGTATACTACAGTAAACAGTGCCTGATGTCTGATACGCACTTACTTATATCATCAAAATAATAGTCCTTTAACCTCTCTATTCTCTATCCGAGTGATGACAAGTTGACATGTGGGCAGCCAGATGGTAGGGGATTGTGTGATGGCTGGATAGGATTCAACTTTGAAAATTTTCCTAAACTTTTACTTTTGCTCTCTGTATCAAAAAAAAATTCATTTAATTCCTACCTTTAGGCTTTAGGCTGTGTATAAAAACTGTTGCATGTAATGTAAGCAAAGTAAAATTATTAGACATACAGTAATCTAAAGAAAGTACCCATGTAAAGTTGATATCTTTTGAAAAGATTTCACTATGTACAGACATATGTAATATGTACCTTCAAATCATTCATTCCTTCAACAAAATACTATAGCTTTTAAATAATATAATAAAAGTATAAGGAAATCCTAAATGTCCCATCATGAGAAATATGTTATCTATCTACTGGGGAAGTTTTGCAAAAAAAAAAGAAAGATTGAAGAGGAGTGTGCGTATTCCATATTCCATACTGATGTGCGTGTGTGTGTGTGTAAAAGATGTTTCAATAGGGAGTATGTAGTACGAGTTACGAGTACTTAGGTACATGGAAAAGTTCTCACTTAGGTCTATTCCCTAGTATTCTGTAGGTATGACATTCCATGTATGTAGCTTTAGTATTATGATGCATGTATATATTATACATACGTACATATGCTCGTACACTCGTTAAACTGATCATATGCCCAACACACAACACACAACACACATCATATGTGTGTGTCTATATGAGGTTTGGAAAGTCGGGAAGTAGGTAAATTAAAGTAGGGAAAACTTTGCTCGTAACCAGTAAAACTACTGTAAACTGTAAAGGTTTCGTACATACATTTCTGTAATAGTACCTGCATACATGTACATATAATGTACTTGACTAACTGTAAACTGTAATATGAGTTGAGTGTAGACTGTAGACAGAGAAAGAAGGAGAAAACATACAAGAGCCACAGTATTAAAGTAAAAACGAGATAGTGTGTATTTTGTGTACATGTATGTGTAATGTGTAATGTGTAATAGCAGTAGTAGTAGTAGTAGTAGTAGAAGTAGTTTTGTAATAGTAGTACGTAAAAAGTAGTATTAATATAGGAAACAGAGGGAGAAAGAAAGATAGAAAGAAAGAGTCAGAGTGTGAGTGAGGCGAGCAAGAGGAAAAGCGGAAGGCGGTGAATTTGACGTCACAAGTGTAGCCATAGCAACACAAGATCCGAATTGAGTTCGGAATCGGAGGAGGAATCCTTTTTGCGTAAAAATCAATCTTAGGCCTCTGCTTCAGCCTTCAACTTTCTCTCTTTCCTATCTCTTGTCCTATGTGTCCATATTACATGCATACAACATAAAATAAAATTATGGGAGAGAAAGATACATAATATGTACACACATGTAACATGTACATTTACGCATATGTATCATACAAATCATCTCCTGTTTTTTTTGTATTTAAATCCTGTTCATTTCAAAGTAAAACAAAGAACCACAAATACTAAGGCATTTTATACACAACCTTTTGTTTAAAAAAAAACAGGACAACAGAGATATTATAACATATTCAAAGTTGAAAAGTAATTTACCTATATGATTAAATACTAATTATGTATATGTATGATATTCTTGTATAATCAAGGGTATAATCTTATAACTATTCCAAGCAAAAAAATCAAAGAATTACCTGTAAACAGTAAATATGAAATAGAAAGTATATAAAGCTAAACATTCATTTTTAGTATCATTTATTACTTACAGTTTTTCATTTATAAGACATTGACATGTACAAGTTTACTCCATAATTAGTTAGCTATTGAACAAAAAATAGATAGATATAGATAGATAGAGAATAGATAATATAAAAACCCCACGCCATTCATCTTCCATAATATGAAACCTCATATTTAATTACGTATTGAAAATTGAAATGAAACAAGATACAAAAAGAAGGGGGAGGAGAGAGGAAATGTGCATTATCATAAAAAATAATAATTGCGTTCAATGTTCAATGTCAAAAAATGAAGAGGAAAGAGGAAGGAAGAGCACACAAAAAAACAGAATAAGGAAGGAAGAATGTGGGTAAAGTTGATAGATTTTGTGATTGAATATTTAATGGATTGTTCTCATATATCATCCATAGATACATGTATGATGTATGACACGAAAGTATCTAGTATCTACAATCTACTTACTCTATGCTCTATGGTCTATATAATCTGTACTCTGCACGCTGTACAATACTTGAATAGATACATGGCTACATATCGGTATCCAAGTAAATAGAAAAAAGACGGAACCTTCACATTTATCTCATTTATCCTTTAATCCTCAATTCTGTATCAACTTTCTCAGAGTGTATCCTCGGAATCTCTAAACTCTCCAACCTCCAACTCTAAACATACAACGCAACATACCTGTAAACTGTAAATGGTAAATGTAACTAAGCAAGTATCAAGTATACAGAACACAGAATACAACTCAAGTTTACACACAATGTACTTTGAAACCATACTCCATACACCAATCTATCTATCTTTCTATTTATCTATCTTCTCTCTTTATCTGTATTCTGTATCACTATCTCAGTTTCCACGACAGACTCAAGACTCAAGACTCACTCTACACAAACTACAAACTATACAATATACTTGAATATACCTACTTTTATAGACAAACAAAGTAAAAAGGAGGAGAGGAAAAAGAGTCCTTTTGAAAATCCAGACTTGGTTTTCAGAATGTGTAATTTGAAATGGTACGACTATAATATTAACTCTCATTTCTTTCACATTGTGTACTTAAAGGAAGGAAAAGAGAGCAGACACAGCTCACAGTGCATATAGTATAAAGAAAAAAGAAAACGAAGAAAACGAAGTAGAAGAAAAAGAGAAAAGACTCCAACTTGAGACTTGAGACTTGACTAACTCACAAAGTTGAAGCGATACTAATAACAAGTATGCACATGGAAAAGAAAAAGAAAACGAAAAAGAGTATAGAATTCAGAGTAAATACATGTACAAAATGTACATAGAAAAAATCTCATGCTAGTTTAAGGTTTAAGACTCAAGATTCAAGATACAAGGTTCTGTAACGTAGAAACTAGAATCTAGAATCTAGACTCTAGAATTTAGATATAAGATGCTTGAGTCGAGAGTCTATTTTCTATTTTCTATAGTTTCAAAGTTTCAATGTAACTCTTAATCTTCTTCTACTTCTTCTTCTTCTTGTTCTTCTACTTCTTTAGCCATTTCATTCCAGGTTCTATGCAAACTCTCATAGTCATTCAAGTCTTTCATAATCAGGGAAAAGAGCAAAAGAGGAGAACAAGAGACAAGAGCATACATGATACAATTTATACATACATCATGCACATGTATACATGTTTAGAGAAGGAAATTGCAACTTGATAATACACAGTCAACAGTCCTTCACTCCTCACTCTTTACATGCCTCTAGTTTGTATAATATTTATCTACTGCGTGCCGTAGCTGTAGTATTCTTCTTCTTCTTTATCACGAGTTTCTTTGTGATTTCAATGTCTATTCTGTAGTCCACAGATATTCATCACATGGCTTGACTTTGTCCTAGCTTTGTTCTAGATTCTAAGTATGTAAGTATGACTACATCCGAGTTTACTTGTTCTGTCCATCTCCATCTTCATCTTCATCTCCATTTCCATCGGATGGATGCAGAATAATGTGATACAGCCTTTTATGTCTGTGTGCTATGATAGGACGAGGACGAGGAAAGTGAATATTCTTATACAGATAAGTGTGGGGATGGTAAGAGAAAGGAGAGAAATACATAATGTAAAGCTCTTGGTCTCATCTCGTAACAAGTAGATTAGGATGAATCTCTACAGTGTACACTTTGTAGTTTATACTTGTACAATGTACATTGTACATGCACAATTACAACAGTGATGAGAAGGAGGAAGTAGAGGAAGAAGAGGAGAAAGTAACTTGCTCCTTTCTACTGTGTCTAGTGTCTAGATTCTAGATTCTAGATTATCAGTATACACAGTTGAAGTGAATATCCCATGTTCTGTGTTCTATGTCTACTGACAATGTTCTACAAGCAGTGATTCTCACTTTTAGTTACTACTACCACCATCGCTACGCGTACTACTAATAGTATCTAGCGTCTAGTACTTTCTCCCCTCTCTTTATTTTACTTTACTTTACTTTATGTGTCAGGTCATGATGATGGTAGCCGTCAAGACTCAGGACTCACAAGACTCAAGACTCAAGTCTCAAGACAGAACAAGAAAGAGAGACAGAAACAACTCCAAACTGTCAACTATTTGAATCTGATACAAACTTGTACTCAGTGTTGCTGTGCATTGTGCATGCAGTAAGAAGTCAGTAGTCAGTCGTCAGTCTCATATGTATCCACATCTCAAGTCTCAAGGCTCAAGACTCAAGTTTCAAATCACATTTACAACTTTTCATTTACATAGTGGATACAGGCAACTGGATAAAGAGAAAATGGAGCGGGTTTGTGCATTCCCCCTTAAACTTGACATCAACAATCTAGTCCACAGTCCACTGCGATCCTTTTCAATCTTCCCGTGGAACAATTTTTATACTTTATACTTTTTGACTGTGGATTGTACCTTTATCATTTTTCTTTAGTTTAGATATCCTTGTTTTTCTTTGTCATTGGTACGGAAGTATTTAATGAAAAATGTGGGGCGGAATTCCTCAATCCTAGATAGATAATATTTAATGTAATGAAGAAAAATATCGTAAAAATGACTAAAAAGACACAAGTTAATGCTTTATATTCATATCAATTATCAATATAAGTATTTTGAGTTTTGAGTCTGCTTGTTAAAACGAAGGGTAGTTTCTTTATTGGTTCAATTGGCTGAGTGATTTTTCTAATGTCATTCTCGTTATAAATGTCGACTGCAGACTTGAGAATTTAGGACCGTGGAGTTTTTATAGTAGATAGTAGCATTTTTAATCACACGTGACACGTGAGGAACCCAGCAATAAGACAAGGGAAATTCATGAACCGGAGAAGCGTTCTCATGCCTCATGTCTAATGCTTTCTCCTCTCTGCTGTATATATAATATTTGTCATGTACAATGTTCAATGTACAATATATGCATATTATGTAGAAACCACAACATTACACGAATCATTAACTGGATCATAATTGGTGACTAATGGATTCATTCATCTGTTACACCATATACCATACTTAATGTACAACGTAGAGGAGCATGAACCATGAACCATGAACATTTCTATTTTCTGCTGTCACTTATTGTCACTCCTCCTCACTCTCACTCATTATCGGATTTCATTCGGATTTCCACTCGCAACCTTTACATTTTTAGACATCTAAATCCAACAGTTAAAGAACAAACCCAAATCGACTAATTTCTGCATTTCTTATTTAAAAATTATATCCAATAATCAAGAAAAGGTGGCGTAAGGTGTACTATGTAATACACCAAAATCTTGAAAAAAGCTAGGTTATTTATTTACATTGAAAATGAATCGAAATAGTAACATGGAAACACATAGAAATTTGCCAAAAATCTACATAATCAGAAATGAGAATCTATCGAGGATGTGCAACGCGGCCTTTCGTTCATTTTGAGGTTTGAGCTTTCAGTTATCATCATGTTCATCTGCCCTTTTTAAATTACAAGAGTTGAATGTTGGAGATAGAAGAGTTGAAGTGGAAATCGAAATACGTAAAAGATACATGTGGTCTGTGGTGTGTGCAAAAATTGGAAATGGTTTGGGTTTATAAAAAAATTGAGTTAGGAGCAGACAGCTGCTGCTGCTTCTCGGTTTGTATTTTGTATATGATGATTTCTAAATTAGGACTCGTCCACATGATACAAAATATCCGCAGAAACACTCGGTCTCTCTTACTCATTTTCATAAACTTTGACTCTCCTGTTTTCTGTCTTGTGTCTTGTGTCTTTCTGTTCTCCGTCCTCCGTTTCCTCGTATTCAATACTTGCAAAACCTACATATACAATATACATACATGTGTTATTGTATAATCTCATCTTCTTTCCTGTAGACTGTAAACATTGTACATTGTGGGGAATTAAGAATGTAGAATGTAGGTTCAAGATACATATACAATCTACATATGTACATATAATAGATGATGTATAATGTGTCTACAGATGACAAAGTGTATGTTTTTTTAGGTATGATGAGTGTGAGTGTGAGTGAGAGCGCCCGAATCTGGCGAATGGCAAATGGCGAATGGCGAATCTGGTCCGGGCCGGATGTATTATTTGATTTATGCCTGTGTACTTAGCGAGACGAGTCAAAGAGGAAAAAGTAATGCAAAATGTAAAATCAAGTCAAGAGTCAAGCCAATACATAAAACTTGTTGTACAAAATACAGAACCAAAACCAAATTCAAAATCAAAATCAACATTCAAAAGTCAAAAGCCAAAAGTCTTACAAGTTTATATTTTATACTTTATATTTTATACACTTACAACTTACATGAAGATTACATATTCCACAGTACTAAAAATCCAAAATCCAAAATCCACAGAAAGAAACCACACGCCACACGTCTCCCTTCCAAGTGTAATGTGTAATGTGCAAGTACATTACACAAGTTTAATACCTTTATGGCGTAGACGTGGATGTGTGGATACATGACTCACTTAAAGACAGAAAGAGAGGGAAAACTCATAACTCTCCCAACTCAACAGAACATAAAATAATATGGTAAGTATGTAAAATGTGAAATGTAAAATGGGAAGCTCGAGTATAGTTTATACAAACGAGAAGAGCCTTTTCCTCTTTTTCTTTCTCCGTCTCTGTCTCTCTGTCTCTGTCTCTCTGTCTCTATTTCTAAATACCCCTGTCTCTGTCTCTCTCTTCATTCAGGCATTTAATTAGGTGAAAAAGTAAACACTCAAAATTTACTTCATCTCCA
>JABASP010003427.1:0-14042 GCA_019776565.1 Sminthurinus signatus
TATACACATTTATGTACATCATTATTATATAAGGTTATAATGAGAATGAAGCTTTTTCATTAATTTTTAAACACCGTTATCCATAATATCATGTTACAATATTGTTATATATTTTTTATATTTCTATCTTGACTAAAGCACCAAAAAAACATGCTACAATTACTCGGTAATAGGAGTAATATGTATAAGTTTGTAATTCTATGCGACTTTTCTACATACTCCACTCCTCGGATTTTACCACTTAACATATATAATATGTATCCTATAGACGATCCCAAAAAATAAACTTTTACCTATAGAAATGTTCAATACAGTATACAGTCTCACCCCGTTGTTTCTGTTGTTACTGCAAAGAACTACTTTTATGGAAAAATGAGTCCATGCGGATTCAATTTAGTGGGTCTCCAAAAGTCTCACAGATCAATATGTATTTTAAATGAACTTTCACCAAGAACCCAAATGATGTTGATGGAGAGGAAAGGAATTTTTAAGTTTAATATCTGATTTAAAATACATCATGGTAAACTTTGGTAGGTGATCTCTAAATCTAATCCAAATGGACTGATTTTTTTTCAAAAGTATAGCTTCTTTTAATATAGTAACAGAGTAAGCATATTAGCTTATCATATAAGGTGTTTTTGTGAGATCGTCCAAAGTATTATCCCATACTATAGGCATAATATAGCAGGTTGTGAATAATGATAATCATAACTATATAATATATTTAAAAACATGCAACAACCCATTTACAAGCTTTAAGTATGTCCATTTAAATAGTCAACAGCATGTGTATGTATCATATTATCAACATCGTCATCATATCCAAATACTTTTCTCTTCCTTTTTTTACAGGATTTTTTCATCACGTTTAAATTATAATCATGCATCGATTATCGATTTGTATTTTATAGATTACAGATACATGAGCTATGAGCTACAAGTTATAAGTACGTTTCGTCCATCATAATGATGATATGTAAAATTAAAAAAAACAACATAACATGGATTTCTTAGATGAACACTCTCCTCCATGTTCATAATGTTTCATTATTATAAACATTGGATTATCAGTAAAAGTTCAGGGAAAGGCTTTTCTTATAATGTTTCATATATAATATATATCTGTTCAATTTTGTATACGGAGGCTGTTAAAAGTTAAAACCAGCCGTAAAATGACATCAAAACATTTAAAATGAAAGGGGAAATGTGAGATAAAAAAAGAAGCACAGTGTGTAAAATGGATAAATAAGATCAGCAAAAAATAAATATTTATACAGATTCCAAGAACCATATATACATGAGCTCGAAAACTTTCACTTTTGAGGTGAAAGTACTATAGTATAACACGTTCAATCCTTGAAAGAAAGGTATAATTCTCTATAATGTACTGTACAGACTACTGTAATTGTTTTATACTATGTATATACTTCTGATTTTAAAAGTTTTGCATTCTTCTATATAATGATTAGGAAAATGGGATGAAAAGTGAAATGAAAGTAAAAAAAAAAAATTATGTATGTATACTTATTATAAAAGCAGACATGACAATCAAAATAATAATAAAAAACCAAAATTATATGAACTCATAGATAATGAAGGAAGGTGTGTAAAGAATAATAAAACAAAAACAAAGGAATGTATTTATATATATATACCAGCGAACACAAGCAAAAATGATCGTTTTTACTTTTTTTACTGTAATACTTTACACATTACACTACAAAACAAATTGGATAATAGTTAAAATAATAGTTCCAAAGGTAAATAATAATTTTAAACGTTTCAATAATAGTTATTGTTACTGTGTATAATATATATGATGCATAATATATTTTATCATGTGTCTAAGCACTTTTGCACCTAGAAGGATTATACAGAGTTGTACAAGTATAGTAGTAGTTTAGTGTACATTTTTTTTTTAACTATACAAAAATGTATGCCATTTCTTAGTAACTTGATTTATAGATTTTGTTCTCAGTTTAAACACAATATTATTTTGTGTAAATAATATTGTGGAGCATAACATAATATGTAATTGTAACTGTTTAAAATATCGTTATAACGCAAAATATATTACATTATTTAGTGTATTGAGGTTGGTGAAATAGTTTCTTTTGATGTCAAAACACATGTTTTCATACTTTTCTAATATTTTGCAAAAAAATATTCTTTGCTATGGATTGTATTGTATATATATATTGATTGTGGTCGACAAAACGATCGTTGCTCATAAAATATAATAATAATATATTACATACATCAACTTATTTTACTGAATTCTTCTATTTCTCAAACAGTTTAGTCTCATAATACACACTAACAAATATTAATAAAATGTGACAGAGAATATATTATACATGTGAAAATAAAAATACTCCACACACAGGCAAAAAAATGATTTCTCGCTCGATCGAGTTAAAGCTTGGTAGGATGCAGAAGTATATTATTAGATCAGTATATATAATAATAATCAGTACAACATACATAAATAAACAATGTTTTTTTTCCAGTAAAATTATATAATTACTTTTACGATGTAATTACATACAATATTTTTTATTGGATATAAACACTGTTTATGAACGTCGAAATCTAGCGTCTTGTCAAGTTTCTACTAAATCAAACGTAAAAAAATCATTTATTTTTTTTATCATGTTTTGACTCTTGTCACTATTATTATAATTTATTTTATCTATTTATCTAGTAGTAGTTTGACGTTTGACGAATCATTCATAATATAATATATATTTTTTTTTAAATATTACGATTATAACATGTTTTATTATCATCATACTCATCATCATTAAGACATGCATGAGACTTTTGTGGACTAGGTTTGCACAACACAAGGAAAAAATTATGAATCCGTTTCCTGCCATTTTCATAAAACTTATGCATATACAAACAAAGTTATACATTTCGTATAATATTACATATTATTATTATTATTACAATATATCCGTTTCATTTCTTTCCTTTCTTTTTTCTACTTATAAAATGTCATTTTACCACATTTTTTTTCCTTTTCCTCCTTTAAATATACACTTTATTTTCGTTTTCTAACAGGAACATGACGAGGTTTTAAAATATATTTAAATAAATCACACACCTCGTCCACATTTCTATTAATATATAAATTAAATCTAAAAACTATTATAAATCATACATCATAACATTATGTAACTAAGAAATTCGAAAAAAAACGTAGGTTGTCTCACTCTCTGTCTCACATTATTAATTCGACCTTTCTAAAAACAAAACTATATACTATGTATATAATATGTATCATTTTATGTAAATCTAGTATCATTATATATAATATATATTTCAAAGTATTATTTACAAATTAAATTAAATCTAAGAATAAACAACAAGTCTAAAAAATCATCATGCGAGAGATCTGAGGAGATGGTTGATTGATTTCTACTCTTTTTCCTTTTTTTTTGTATGTAGAATTAATCGTAGTTTAGAAGTAGTAGTGTAATAAGAATCATATATATTGTGTAGTTTAGTAGTAACGATAATACATATATATATTATATGTACAAACGGTAGGGTAGTAGAGTAAGAACTACTTGTAATTTTTTTTACGTTAGTAGCGGTGTGTAAAATAATCACTGTTGTTTTGACATATGACATATATATTATATAAATATACCACGACAAATAAAACTGATTCCAAATGTTTGCTCATTCATATCCATACATGCATCCATGCATGCATATACATAAATAAAATAAACCGGCTTTTTCAGTAGCCATTTTCCATTGCAAACTAATGAAAATTTAACTCGTTATAGTTGACTAAATTAGTTACATAGTTATTAGTTACATGTATAATAATATAATATATAATATATATGTATATATAGATGCATATAAATATGCACATGTATCGGCGCATGTGTTGACTACAAAAAAAAACTAAAAAGACTGTGCATAAAAATTAAATGTTTCGCAAAAAAAACCAAACAAATAAAAAAAAAACAGTTTCGACACTTTGAAATTTTGAAGAATACATGTTTTTTCTTTCTTTCTTTAAAACGTTTTCGGTTTCGTAAATAATTTCTATATATTCTTGAATAGTCATATTTAATATTTTATGATGATAATAGGATTTTCACGGTGTTATACTAGTTATTATAGTATAATATATAGTTCCTAAACAGTTTTTTTTTACAACAAGATTCCGGTACATGGTTTGTATTTATATAGTGTATGTATATATAATAATATATGTATATATGTATCCGATGTATCGTATATATTGCAATTGAATTGACCGGGATGACTAAGGACCTGATACAGCGTTGACCTATAAATAGCCAAACAGAAAGAGAATTTAATTAGAGTAACATTATATTAAAAAGACTTTTCAAATTACTTAATTATTATTATGCCTTTTCATAGAAACTTTGTTGAAAAGAAAAGAAAAAAGTCTTACTAAGGCAGATTGTTCCTTAATGAGAAGGGAATCATCAGAAGGATTAAACGTTGACGCTGATGAGGACGTCACCGTTGAAGAGGGATCACTTGAGGAATCAGGCGGAAGGTGCCTTGAGGACGATGATTTAGATACACTAATATTTTCTTTATTAGAATCACTCATCGGATCATCAGACAGATCACTTCTTAGTTTCATAGCCAAAGAAAGGTCCTTTGAGGTAAAACAAACATATTTTATTTCATGATTCATAAACTTACATGTATGTAATATAAGAGTATAAGATTAATTATTGTGCTCGAACACTTCAAGTCATTTTCATATTTTATTTTATATTTTAGATGTGTATATATATAATATGTGACATACTTGTAAAATTTCAGTTTCCTTTTCATCGACAAGCTTAAATAATTCGTTGAAGGTCATAAAGTGGGCAAATACACAGTTGAGATGAGCATGGATACTATAAAAAAAAGAAAAGAAAAAAATTACATTATAAAATTATAAATTACATATGAAAATAAAACAAAAATAAAATCTAAATTTTTACAGTAACTTTGGTCACAAAAAGTAAGTACAGGTTTATCATTTGTTTGTAGTTTGTACATATATTTCATGTTTTAATGGCCATACCTTAAAAGAACTATTTCCTTGAAGTGACAATGGTAGATGTGAGCTATTACATGGAACATAAGTCGACATATCTTTTTCACAATATCCTGGAACGAACTCGGAAACGCATTAGCTATAATTTATCAGAAAAAAAAATCAATAATTATAATTATCAGTTTCATACTAATAATAAAGCTTGTAAGCTTTACTTTTTTAATATGGATTTACTCATTCTTTATCTTATCTAAAAATAATAAAAAACACATTGATGATTCAATAATTGTATTAAGTGTTAAAATTGAACACTTACTGGACTTGGTAGGAAAAAGTGATTCGTCATTAATGGTTTTCTGAATAAAAGTCATGACATAGTCGATATACTGAGGAGCCGCTACTTTCACTTTCTTTCCTCGTTCATCAAACCACAGGTACGTTCTAAAGATATATAGAAAAAACAATGGTATGTATAGAATATTATGTCATATTAATATTGGCTACACTCTCATTTCAATCATCATTATACACACATATTTAACCACATACATTTCCTGGATAAATTAATATTGACGTCATACCTCATACAAGGACCCGTCATGTCGGGACAGCTTGTTGGTGTACAAAATTCGGATATAGTTCCATATATCAGATTTACATGCTCGAATAAAGCGATTGCTGTGAAATCAAAACAAATATTTATCATTCTAATATATGCATCATACATAATGTATTATAACATTGAATATTATTCTAGAATAATAAATAATACTATATTACAATGTTGAGTAATATAAGACTTACTATGTGAAGCCATCCATTCATTTTTCTCTAGTCCCGTCGGCATTCCTACCAATCTTATCAGGTCAGTCTCATTAAGGTGTCTCTCCAGGAGCTATAAAGCAAACAAAAAAATATACAAGTTATTTTATTGACATACAGTAAAATCCTACGATTCATCTTAATTTATCATATTTAAACTGTAAACGTTGTAACAAATAATGCTGTGAAAAATTATGATAATATATTCTATTCTATTATATATAGTAATTACCGCAGATTCCAGGTATAATTTCCCCTCTTCGTTTCCCGTACCAACACTTGAAGACGGTCCAGAACCAGAATCTTTCTCTTTCCGACGAGCCTTCCTGTAATTCAAACATAAGATAAAACAAAATATTTTAGAAATTTTAATGAATTTAATACAAAACCTGTCATCCAAAATATCATTTTCATATACATATCTCAATATCATTTGATATAATATAATATAGTAGTGAATAGTAATGGTTGTTAATTAATAAATAATGTCTAAAGTTTCATAACACTAGCTCTAATAATGTAAATCAAGTTTTAAAAAAAAAGACATTTGAAATCTCTTACTAAATTACTTGAAAATCTTTGTTTACTTTTTAATTATTATTCATGACCAAATGAAAAAGGATGAAACAGTGAAAATACACACATGGGTAGATAATTTTTCAAGTTTACGTGATAAGTGATAAGGTTCACATTACAGTTTACAGTAAACGTTTATCGGGAAAATTATCAAAGGGTAATAAACAGATCATCATCACAGCATCATACTAATAATAATACAGAAATAAATGACTAACATGGAAATTATGCACAGAAAAAGATAAGAGCTTGTAGTACAGAACTCAAAAACTGCAATATGTATATATATTACATCATAAAAACTACAACATGTTGTATGATTTGATTTTTATTAATTTTTATGATTTAGACTGATGATTATGATGGATATTTTAATAGAAATACACCAATTTTAATAATTTTCCTCATGATACAACGATATAACTATATCTACCTGTGTCTATATAAAGTTAATTGAACTATACACACGATACATGATGAACTCATATATCCCTCTCTCTCTCTCTCTCTCTCTCTCTGCTGTCTCATTAATCCATGACACTAACGTGTAATCGTATAGACACTTTACATCTACTTCAACCTTGATCATATTTAACTTTTAAACCTGAGATAGAGCTCGTACCAAATGTTGCAATTATAACTAAATGGCTCTAAATAGTCCTGTATCCTGTACAATGTCATGTATAATATGATGTATGCATACTTTGTAAAGTTGTTTGTTTGTTTTTCTCTGGAATATAACTATCATGCTAAATTTCACACGATAAGTGTTTGAGTACTTTAAACTAAAAAATGTGTAGTGTTAATAAGTATGATGTACGAGAACATGTTTCACACAAGTAATAAGAATCAAATTAACTTTTTTAACTTCCAATCTTGTGGTTTTGTACATGTAACTAATTTTTAGAAAATTCCTTTCAATGCCAGAATTGGAAGCATAGTACCTTTCATGGACAATGGGCAGGTATTATTATTATTTGCAATGACTCTATGAAAACACCAACGTTTGCTATAATACTAAGTAGTACGTACCAGCAGTTTATATTCAAAATCCTAAAGTACTTTGTCATCAAAATTTGGACCAGTATAAAGAAAATATTATGTACATTATTTAGAATAAATACAACCATTCCCCGTATCAAGTTTTACATAAAATCAAAATTGATTAACTTGTAATACCGATAGTAGAAAATGATAAATGATGGACAGACAACAACAATTGTGTTATACTACATGATATTATGTACACATAAAACATGTCTGTCTTTTGCAAATGATACATTATACGTCATCACTTAGACAGTACGAATCTCAATCAACCAAGTTTCTGTTGTGCTAGTACACATAATATATCATGTGGCATAGATGCAACATTATAAATAATTATGAGTTGAGAGAGAGTTTATAAGAAATTACACCTATGAATTAAACATTTGACCTAAACTTGTCGTCCAACCGTCTGTACATACTCACGTAGTATTTCCCTCATTAACATCATTTCATTTTCCGGCCACGGCAAAATAATAATCATAGTAATACTAATAACATATTATTATGCAAAAAGTTAAAATACATTCAGTACTCGGTACAATCAGTTAGTAAAATATTGTATTTCATCAAGAAATGAAACACACATTGCATATTATATGTACATGTATGTTCATTCAACTCCTACTACCATGTAGTGAATAGAAGAAGAAGAAGAAAAAAACCAAGTAAGCATACTAGAACATGTAACATAATGTTACTGAATAAGGCCTTCAGGGAACGTGAGGAATAAAGAATGTATGAATACAGAAAAGAGACAACTCTAAACTCTACAAAGACTAGGCCAGTACGGTGTGTACTGTACACACAATGTACGTTGTAAATAATATTATGTTGTATACTTGTGAAAACTGTGAAGAATATAAAATATGCATAACATATCCATTTTCTCGCCTTTTCATCGTAAATGGAACCGTAGTGCTCAGAACTCAGAACTGGTAGTACTTACTTACTTACTAGTAGTATTCTTTATACATGTAGCTTTTCAAAGTTCAAAATGCTGACTACACAGACAACAGAAAACAAAGTTTCTAATGGAACACCAGAGACTTGAATGAGTGAGAACCGGAGACCAAAAGAAAGGAAAGAAAAAACCTAGAAACTGCCCAGAGCAAACCCATTCTTGGTGAAAATGGAATTCAAACAAAGTCAGCAATCTTCAGAGATTGAATACAAAACACTATAAAATTTCAAATAACAGTTTCCAGAATATATATGTATATCTTCCGACTCTGGAAAGATGTACAGTATAAAATATATACAAAAGGCATTCATAAAACACAGAGTTATAGTGAGGCTAACATAGGTGTACACAAACACGGATATATTCTATACACACAGCACAAACAGAAAGAGAGAGAGAGAGAGAGTGAGGAAGCATCTGGGAAATATTATTCTTTTTTTTTGAGCAAAGACATAAAATATTTGTATTTTCCTTGTCTTTCTTTTACTTGAATACGAAATTCAGAAGAAATAAAACATTTTGTGTAATACACTGTTTTTTAATATATCTGTGCACATGGGCTGAAACGAAAGGAGAAACAAATAAATATGACAGTGGGCGAGTTTTATACGATAGTTTTTGTTGTTTTTGTATGTATGTATGTGTGTGTGTAAAAACCGGGTAAAACCCTGACTGACCCGACAGGGCACATAATAAAGACAAGAGATTCCAAAACATCCGAAAAAAGATTCATCAACCCGTCAAATAATTTTTCTTGAACTTCAGTCACAATGGTCCCGTTGTTAACCACTTTCATGGCACCTGGATTACTTGATCCGGTTAATTCTGAATTGTACTTTTTGTCATTGGATAAAGATGCAAATAATGTTCGATTTAAAAATCCCCTAGACGTCCCATTATTTGAGTTATTATTATTATTGTTATTATTATTAAAATTATTCATTGTTTCACTTCTTCGTCCCTTTTGAATTGTCATGTTTTTGAAGGGTCCTTCATCGAAATCCGTCGAATCACAATGATGGTGTGATAGTCTATCCTTTTGACTACTATTTCGTCTTCCACTGCCACAACAATGGCAAAAAACTTCGACACAAGCTTTATACAAGCGAGACATGAACAATCCGAACTATATTTAATGTACTAAAACTTTTATAGGGGACGTGGTCAGATATGCATGAAGCATTCACAATAACTCCTTAAAACTCGATTTGACATAATACTTTGACTAAAAACACTATAAAAATAGGACTATAATATCACCAATCACTACAAATTGTGCCTACTTTTTTTATCACTGCAAACTGCCACAAAAATTCACTCACAAAGTTAAATAATTTTGTGCCTATATTAATGGAAACAGGGAAAAAAAAGGAAAAAAAGAAGACAGAAACAATGGCACTGGGAACTGGGAATGACTAGAAAACACTCAATAAAAAAAAGGTTTGTTATTTTCTTTAAAAAATATATTATTTCATACTGTAAAATTATGTGTGACTCTGAGATTTCTACGGACAAACAAAACTCATAAGTACAAAAAACAACTGACGAGAATTGACTAAGAATGACATGTTCAGAGTTAAACATTCAGCTTGAAGCCAAATTGCAAGCCCCGTCAGTGTAAAAATCATATCTGCATACGCTACTTTACACTGGCCTTCAGTAAGATAAAATGATTATACGTATGGACTTATCCATATATTCATATATACAAACATACCCATTCATCTATCATACATATATATGTACCATTATACTTACATATTAGCAGTTAATACTCAATACATAGCTGTGTGTAGTAGTCCAACACACACAATCAACAGTGAGCAAACAACCAACACTTAAAAATTATAATACGAATGTATAAATACATAAAAAAAAATATTACTATTTTACTATATTACTATTCATAATATACAATAAAAAGGGCCATGTCGCGTTAATGTTATTCCCACCTTAACTTATTTATCTACTTTATATAATACATATACATGTATATATGTACACAAAACTGACTAATAAATTTGCAACAGATTACTATTAGTATTATTATTATTCCCTGTCGTTTAAACAAGCGAAACACAACGTTATCTCTTTCACTACTAACTACGACGACAACGACAACTTTGAGGGTGATGACAACGACAATAATGTTACAAATAAAAGTAAAAAAAAAAAAAACATGTATGCACTAATCCAATCCTGTCGTTAATATCACACGTAAATACGTAAATATTAAATATACATCAGCAATCATGATGATGATGATGATGATTACACAAGTAGCTCCACCGAAAAATCTATCCATAAGTTGCCATCCCACTTGACTTGATCCTTCACGCTTTTACCTCTCCTCTCCTAAACACACACACACACACAGACCCTCTCACTCTTGTCATCTCTACTTGCCTAGTTTCATTTATTAACATCAAAATATCTATTTAGAAGCATATTTGAGTGTGTCACAGTGGATGCTATGTCCCATTCATAGCAATATAATGTTTTACCTAGAATGACTGACATCGACAAAAAAACACTATAACCTATAACAATATGAATCTGTCTACTAGGTTTACATAGTTTTATGTAAACACAAAAACACGACAAAGAAATTGATCATTATCTTACCGCCAGTAAAAGTCTATACCAGAGTTTTCCTACTACTTGTAAATTAGTTGTAAAATATAGAGGATATTTTTTTATGGCAGAAATATATTATACTACGTTAATAAAGTAAAAACAAACAATGTTATAGTCCCATCAATTATTTGCCTAATGTATGTATACATACATACACTTTCCATTTCTTAGTAAATCAGTATAGAGTTTGTTGTACATCTATTCAAAAATAAAAAGTACCCAGTCACTCTACTCTGTCTCAAACATGAAACGTTAGATACAAACTTTTTTAGTTTGAGAATAAAAGCACTGCTGTAAAAGATAGTGGGTTCCATTTATCATGATATAATGAATTAAACAATGTTTGAATCAAAAAACCTAAATCAAAACCACTAACTTCCGTGTTTTTCCCGAGAAAATATTTACAATAGCTTACAAAAACTTTTACTGATACTGGTTTTGGATATGAATGATGAATCACTAATGAGAATGCTTCCAATTCTAGAATAATAAATAAAAACATATTTGCATGGACGATTATACAGTACCGTCTGGATTTACTAGTTACATAAAATATATATATATATATTTCTGTAAACAATATTCCTGTCCGATAAAGTACAAAAACTGGAACAGCGTACTTCTGAGTTGAAAACAAAAAGTGTCTACTGTTCTCTCTTGAGTCCTTTTATAATATTTTATTATTCAGACTCGTATCCATTTAAAATCAGTGAGAACTACTTACTATTCATTTGACTATTTTTGGAATATTTTCTAGGCACTAAACACTAAACACTAAAGAGTATTCAGTCAGTAAATAGTAAATACCCATTATTCATTACATGCGCAAAAATATTCTACCATTAAATATCAGTACAATTGTTTTCAACGTGCTACATTCATACTACATACCACACACTACACATTATACATATTATGTGTATTATGTATCACACTTTTACACTTTCCTTTCATGTAAAAATTCTTTTTTCTTCTTACTCAAGTTTTCAATATAATAACATTATCCATATACTTGACTTTGAGTCTATATAAAAAAAATAAGTTTTTATACGTGGCGGTTTTTAAAAAAATTCACAGACGTGCCCCTTTAACATTATGAAATGTAAAACAGTAGTGTATTTATGTAGTCATAAAAAACTTTTAAGCTTAAAAAACAAACACACCAGTTTTTACTGTATGTACAATGTACTGTGACATATTATGACAGGAATACAGTCATGGGCTTGATGTGTGTGAATACTGCTGCTTCTGCTGTTTACTATAATATACTATGTAGCTTTAGATTTCCTATCCATGTATGCATGTATACATTTAAACAAGAAACAAATGAACATGCATGTCAAAGTAATCCATAAAACGTATATAGAAAGACATGAGCTTCGTACACAAGGAAGGTAATAACTTGACAATAAAATTGTGACGTCTAAACTTAAAAATTATAACCTCCAGTACATATATTATACATATGTTGTGTCAATAATAATAATAATAAATATTATTGTTTTTGTCATTATTATAAAATAAATACAATAATATAAATAATAAGAACGGGTAAAATTATAATGTTACCTTATTGCATACTTCCTCAATAAAATACATCAGCATAATCTTATGAGAATATAAGAATCTTATGAGATAGACATTTTAACCTGACATACTAGAAATACATATAGCTCACTCTACAAGATACATGGATTATTATTATGGTTCTTTTCTTCGTTTACAATCAGATTTTCTTTAGAGAGAGAAACAGAAAATCAAAAGACAAAGACAATGCTAATTAAATAAAAGAAATGAAAAAGGAAGCACACTGATAGGAACTCTGTACCAAACACCCTAATATACATATATAATTATTATGTTCCATTTCTTTTCAGTGCTTCTGCACAGTATAGAGTGTACAAAAACTCTAACGCCTCAAACAATAGACCTATTAAACAGTAATATGCAATATGTAATACTGTACTAATACAAATATAATATAACATGAAATGTAGAGCTAGCATGTTCTTCCTTCCATTTCCAATGCATTAAAAATATTGCACGTATTTTATACTGTACACTGTATTCCGTATGTCCTTACCCTACATGATATTATAAATTACAGTACATTGAGTATTGAGTGTTGGAGTATTAACAAATCAACTGATAATAACATTACAGAACATTTTTTTTAAAGAACAAAAGAGCACATCAAAACTTGAACAATACAGTATAAAAAAAATAGTTCACGTCCTTAATGAAAGTCTAGAGTCTTTTCTTCACATCTAATGAAAAAGAACAATTGGGGACTTTATTACGAATCTATCTGTAAAATCAATCTCGACTCGTATATATACCGTATACATGTAACCAATCAAACTGCTGTCTAAATATGTAACATTTGTATCAAAGAATATAATATAATCATGATAATTGTCAAAAGGACATGCAAGTATAATAGAACATTACATAGAGTACTTTTATATTAAATTAACAACAAAAAAAGAAGTACAAGAATACTACATGGCTAATATCAACCAAATTTAGTGAATGAGAGGGAGACAAGTACAATTCAACCACACACACACTATCAACAACACTAACTTAATCGTCCATTTAATTTCCCTATGCTCACGCTTACTAGTATATATATACGACTCGACAAAATCAACTCAAGTTGCAAGTTACAAACGCTCATAAAGACAGCCATAATGTAATGTTATGCCTTATCTGATGTAATAAACGTACTTGTTTTACATACGTAATACGTATAAAAATACAATAACTGGTAAACTTCAAATGTTGCCTCAAAGGAATATTTTGACAAGGCCTTCTTAAATAAGAAAATAAGTACAACATAATAAACGCATGAAGTAAAATATGATTACCTAAAAAACTTCATTGTAATTTTTCCTCATGCACCTCTAACTCATCCCAAAGAGGGAGAGGCTATCTGTGTACTGG
>JABASP010003428.1:0-14029 GCA_019776565.1 Sminthurinus signatus
GTACATAACACAAGATAAATAAGTATAGCATCAGGTTTATGTTATATTGAATGAATATTAGTGATGACACTGTACGAGACTATACATTATAGTATTATGAACATCCTCATTTTGAATGAGCACATCTAGACATTTTCAATTACATATATGTATGCTGATTAATATATTCATGTAATTTAGCAAAGCCACTTGATCGCTGATGGATACAAAATCCAAAAAGAAAGATAAAGAGAATGGTAGAAGGAGAATAAAACTACAACATAAGACCGTTGACGACGACGATGAATAAAAATATGTATGTAATGTATACATATATATACACACAATGGGGTGGATTTATTTCTTCTTCAAATCTAAATAAGGTCAGAAAATAACGAACTAATAGACACACGTATACAGACGGTCCACGTGTATTCGATAAATTTATCGAGTTGTATAGATAGATACATGTATAGTATAGTATATATATATGTACTTGTACTCATGTACTTATGTTAAAAAACTTGAGTTCATACGGACCAGCAAGTAAGTCCATTCAAGGTATTTTCTATAACTCAAGTTGTGAATTGTGGACAGAAACAACTGAATGATACGAGGAAAGTTTTTGTTCCTTTCTGTTTTATTCCATTTCACAGGAAAAGAGAGTAGACTTATTAGGAAAAGCTAATAAAACGTCCAGGGTAAAATAGATCGTCCGTCCTTCCTTTAACAACATAAGAGTGCTATATATACTTCCTTTTTCTTTGCTTTCAAATGAGTCATCATGAATCTCCCATGAATAGTACTTGTTACTTGTATACTCGGTGTACAAACGTTTAAGAGGATGCTGGAATATTACCAACTTCTTCGCTCTTTGATTTTAGTTACATAATACACAATAAACTACCAGACCGTTTATAAACTGGCAAGTGTACTACTGTCATTTTAAAGAAGGAAAGATAACAAAATCACATTTCAAAACTATCTGAATTTTGGTGTTTAGAAATATACCACAGGGAAATAAATTACTACCAAGTGAATAAAAAGTCACAAAAATATTATGTGTAGTAAAAAGTAATATACTATTAAAACACAGGATGAGTGAAACAGTTAAGTGCTATGTGTGTATCTGTTTTTGTTGTAAATGAGTTATATATAATGTAATTAGTCTACACAAAAGTAATGTGCATAAATCAACATTCTTACAGAACTACAATTTTAAGATAATATATTAAAGATTTTAAAAATTTAATACTTCTGAGTCAGAAGCTCTGACAGTTCCCTACTATATATGTGTGAGTTTATAGATAACATACTATTTTACGTAGCAGGATAGAATTGGAGCTGCTTTTTTATTGTACAGTAACAATATTTGACAAATATTTTGTATCGACATAATCCTATGGAACATATTCATGAGTTGACGTGCCATACATTAAGTGAAGGCACTAGAAATAGGCAAAATGATAGACTAATAATTATTATTACTGTTACACATTACAGAAAAGAAAAGAAGATTGACACTGCAAAGAGCTGGTAAACAAATTTAATACATTTTTCAATCAACTGTATTGAATTAATTGTTTATTAGCACTTTACATTTCTGTCACATTCATCTGCATGAAATATGAAACGTAAGAAGAGATGATTATAGCCAAGGTGGATTCAACTTGTATACAAATACGGGAACTTATTTGGAAATTTAATATTATACTCTGCTGTCAATGTTTCTCGGCTGCTCCATTGCCACAGATGTGATTTAATATTTAATATTGAACTTCCTGACCTGATGAACTGCAGATCCAATCCGTTTGTGAAAATTGAATCTGTTGTTGATCAGTTTAAGGTTTCAACAATTCTACTATGAACTAGAACAAGATACTTTCCAGTTTCCAGCTATATATCCTGCTAGCAAACTACAGAGTCTATCCATAATGTAAAGCTCATTTATTAAGTATAAATGAAACTGGTGATGTGACTGGTATAAAATATCTAATATTTAAGTACATGTAACTGTTCTTGACTTGTAGTCTATAGCACAAAGCCACAAATTATATGTATTTGTCACTTCTCAAATGTTTACAGTATTATGGTGTACAAATGTTTCCATTTTCTATCACTTCATTTTTATGTAAACTAAAAATAAAAAATATGCGTATATATATATATACATGTATAACTTATAACTTGTAATCATGTATTTGAAATTTGAAATGTATAGTTATTGTTTATTGTAATTATTTTCATGCGGGCAGTTTTTCCCGACAGTTTTTTATTTCCAACAAGTAAACGTCATTTACTGTACATATGTGTAACAAATAATGAGTAATGAATAACACAACACATAAAACCATTTAGCATAAATCTTGTGAATACTGAATCAAAATGTCATTTTTTTTAAAAAATAAATGATAAATCAATAAATTTAACTTTATACTTTATAGAACGCTAAACATAAATACAATAACCTAAAACTTATTAAATATTTGAACGGTAACGTAAAATAGTGTACTATTGAGATCCCACATGTATAGCAAAGTTAAACTGCGACTTTCTTCACTCTTTTTCGAAGTCTTTCTTGTACACTTGGATTTTCAGCTGTATCACAGAAATTACAAGTACCATATTATAATATTATACGTATAAACTTGTCTATAATATATAGTATATATGTACTATAGTAATATATGCATGTCCATGCATAATATAATTTCATTAGTACTTCATTGAAAAATGAAAATAAAAATTTATTTCAGATGTACATGAATGCATATACAACTTTTCACTATATTTTGTATCTTCTCTCTCACCTTGTTTGTTTTTCAAACCCCGAGCTGTCGTTGTTCTGACTCGTTTAGTTATCGGTTCATGATTTATTTGACCACAATTGTCATTTTTATTATTATTTGATGTACATCCTCTCGGTTTTCTTGATCTTAGAACTAGAATAGATTTTAAATAATTATCAAAAAGTTTTGTAACACAAAGATAGAAATAAGAGTAAAATGGTTAACTCAACAATTTCTCAAATTGAGATACTCAATTCTCAACACACCCCACCTTTTCTTTTGTCCATACTTTCACTTTGTTTGCTACTGCTGCTTTCAATTTCACATGGTCGTTGTTTATTTTCGAGAACTATATGATGCATATTGAGAGAGAAGAAAAAAACATCGTAAAGCTTTTGTAAAACGTACAAAAGTTACAACAACAAAAGAGCATTATATTTTAGATTCTATTCCAATGTTAATAACGTATTATACCATTGTCTGCAAGTTTTTTCTTCTTATTATTAAGGTTCTTTGTTCTTGGCTTTTGCATACCATTTTCTTGGATCAACCGACTTCTTTTTTTTCGAATATCTTGAAGAAGAATCCTTATTTCCCTTCCGGAACTCATGATGTCCCGTTTTATGTTATCTTCAATCGTCCTTGCTGAACAGCAACGAGAAGGAGTAGAAGGAGTTACAGGACATTTGTTATCTTGATTGACACCATCAAAACCATGATTAGTGTTGGGACTGTTTATGTTGTTTCTAGATCGAAGAAATCTTTCATTTGTTTCTTGATTTTTGTAAAACTCTTCATTATTATTTTTTCTTTTGCTTTTAGGTTTTTGAGTATTTGATGGTACAAGTGTTGCCATTTCTTTTCTGTCTTTTTTAGAGCATGTGGGTGTTACAGAGTAGTTAGATTCATGATGACGATTGTTTTTACTATCGTCTGTTTGTTCTACATTAACATCTGATGGAACATCATCTTGATTCTGTGTTGGTTGGACTGATGGGGAATAGAAAATGGGCCGCGGGTTTTCATCTTTCTTCGTCGGGGTTGAAGTTTTGGGGTGAGATACTTTGGATGAATAAAATGATGATGCACTTTTTGGCGCATGAGAACCATTTTCTGATGACTTTCCTCTTATTTTCACACTATCCTCATTTTCAATACTATCATCATAGGCTTCAGGATTTCCAACATTGGTCAATTGGAAAACGTTCCAAGAATCTTCATTCGCTGGACGAACTGGAGTATCTGTTGGACTTGGAATAGGGTTTCTATAAATTGTATTTGGTGTAACATTTTTGTTTTCAGCATTTTCAGCACAAGGTGAAATCAATGAATGAATGAGTTCATCTCCATCATTAAAATGCATTGCAGCACGGAATTTTTCTGGTGGACGTTTGGAAGTACAGGATGATTTTTTCTTTTTCAATATTGAAGTTTTATGTCTTTGTTGTTGTAATGACGAAAAAGTGGTTGTATTTGTCATGTTGGAACTATTACCAAGTACGCTAGCAGTTAGATGAGAAGACTCTTGAGTATTGTTGTGAACATGAGATACATTCATGCTCCTTGTGGCATCATGATAAAGATTTTCTTGATCTGATTGACTCACTAGTGCAACATTACGTGTATTTCCAAGCCCAGCTCGTCTTCGATTAGAAAGAACTTGAGAATCATTAGAATTATGTATATTCTAAAAAAAATAGAGGAGGAAACATATTATTTTTTTACCACGGAAAATTTACAAGTAAGTACAGTATACAGTTGTAAAGGCGAGTTAGATATACTTAAGTTGACAGATTACTTGTAAAGGTGTCTGATTTTCATTTTCAGGGTTCTGTAACAGCATGTCCGATGGGATTTCTACTTCTGAATTACGTTCAATGCGATCAACCTGCAGGATTCTGGCTGCTTTTAGAAAACCTTCTATTTCTTTATGTGGAATCCAAATTTCCCCAGAGTATAAAAAGCATAACAAATTTTCTACATCATGTGGAGATACTCCGGTCATGAGTACCGTTGAATAGTTCAAATTTGGAAACTGTGTATGACAAAAATAAAGTTTTGTTACACATTTTTCATTTTTAATGTTCACGCTTTTTGTAAAGTAAATTTTAGAAAAGAAAGTTCAATGTTCAATACATAATGCAATTAATCTCTTTGTCTATAACTTTTAAAATTTATAGTGTCAAGTTATGCACATTGTAATTTACAATTTACCAATAGTTTCGTTCGAGTGTTATTATTTGCTGATGCAGTAATAACGATTTTGTGAGCATGGTGTAGTTTGTCTTCACAAATGAGTATGACATCCGTGAAAAGTTGCTGTCTTCGAAACTCTTTGAGTTTTTTAATACTTGTGCCATTCAGAATGGACTCATTTCTATTCAATTTGATGTGAACCATTTTACATTTCCAATATTAGAACGACAGTAATAATACTTCACATTTCCCTTTTGCCTACGATGAAATTGTGTTGACTCTTGGGTTTCAAGTGGATTGTCTAGAATTAAAATTAAATTAAAAATAGTACACACTATATAAAATATAAAATTAACTAAAATCTGAATGAATGGAAAAATAGTTAGGGTTCTTTTATTTTTCTTATTTCCAAATTCCAAAATTCAAATCCATCAACAAAAAATATAATCTGTAATCTGTAAATAAAAACTACCAACCTCTGCTTGAAAACAAAACAAACAACCACAATAATTATATGACGATGCATCGTCCCATGGGATATATGGGATACGGGATACAGGATATGCAAAGTCTCCACAGTCTCCACACTCCACAGATCCGGAATCAGGAGTTTCAACGGCGAAAACGGCGAATGAAATGCTGATGTGGTGAATGGCGAATAGATAATAGAGATATGCATTTAGCGTTTTTAGCAAACCCAAAACTTTTTCTGTCACACATAATCTTCACACTGTGTCACTGACACACAAATCTTCTCTCTATAATCTCTCTCTTCTCTCTTCTCTCTCTGTATTCTGTATATCACAATTTCTCGGAAATTTGTGTTTTGTGTATGTAGTATGTAGTATGTATGTATATTGGATTGTAATTGCTTATTCCCATGTCGACGCTCAAACAAAATAAGCTGTGCTTTTGTTGCTTTTACTGTATGTGTGTGTGTGATGGTTGATGGTTATATAGTTGCCAGTTGTCAGTGCAGTGGTTATCTGTCATCTGTCTAATTTTTTATTATATTATATAGAATACAGATTTTCCACGCTCCTCGGTTCCTCCTCTTTTCAATTCGAATTTTTAGACTTTCATTCATCATTGTGGATTGTGGGCATTCCATCCCATTCGGATTTTGGATCTTCCGGATTAATCATCATTCCGAAGTTCGGGAATCCGAACGAAACGTGAAATCTTTCGATCAATCTATTCCTGTCTCTATACACTCTAAAATTAGTACAGTACACGGTTGAAGTAAGTAGAATATAGAATAATACATCACAATTTACAAAAATACACAAGATTATAATCAATAATAGAGAGAGAAAACAATTTTATTTGTCACTGTCACTATACGTGATAGCTTTTATAGCTCAGTTTTCAATTCCGGATTCAATTTTATTCTGTTCTTCTCACCAAACAAGGGAACTTTTTCAGTCATTGCGGCCTACAGTGTGCAGTATTGTCATTTGTATGAGAATACTGTGGAATGATTCAAATTTAATCGTGTATTCGAATCGGCACAAGAACATAAATGAGTAACAGCAGATAGCAGCTTTTTCCAGAAAACAAGGAAAATAAAAATGTCATTGGAAAACTTAATTAGTAGTAGTTTACCTAGCGCAAAAGATGATCAGGATCCAGAAACAGATAGAAATAATAATAATAATACAATGAATGATGACTGCACGGCTGCACTTGATCAGCCATCTCCTGAAACGGAAGGACAATATTTTTGTAATACGGACATCAATGACACGAACCCTTCCATCATACTCAGCAAAAGTCAATCAACCTTAGAAATCACAGCGACTAACACCCCAACACTATTAACTGACAGACCCAGTGCGTCTCCAATAGAAAACATTCAACTTTCTCTGCCCACCGCAGATTCAAAATCAAAAGAGCAGCAACCACTCCAGGTTTATGGTAATAGAAGTATAGAGATATTCTTCGGTAGTCTCAAGACATTCCACACCTTCTATCAAATGTTGTGTGAGAAGGGTGTTGGAACTCCAGGAGATAGTACAGGAAATCGTAAAACTAAAGTAAAACCAGATTGCATAAAAAAACTTGTATTGGTTGGACATCCTATGCAGTCATTTTCAGGACTAAATCTCTTTGTAAAATTAGTAGAAGGTAATTCTTAGAAAATAGGGAAAAAAATTAGGAATAATTATTTATGACTGTAGACACTTTATTTATTATGTATTAACTATTAACTATTATGATTTATCGAGTTCAACCTTTGCTTCTTTTTGTTTTAGCGTGGGTGACGAACTGTTGTATTCCTGTAAGTGTCAACAAGAGTTTTCTAATCCTAATCTCTAATCTAATAATCTTCAACTATCAGTTAAAATTGGAAACATCAGTGGTTTGTAAATTTAAAACTAATCTATAATATATTCAATATTCAAACAGGAAGCAAAATGGGCGGATTTTAACGGACTTATTCATCTTCACAAACTATTCATATATAACTGTCAACTTAACAAGATTGAACCATTATACTTTCAAAATCTAAGAGTGTTATGGCTGGCTGGGAATAATTTGACATCTTTGAGCGTAAGTACATCATAATAATTTTATACTGGAAAGTGATAATATTTGAATAAAATAAATTATAATATATCGATAATCGTGAACAATCCTTATTGACACCACTCACTACATCTACTTATCATTGTTTTGTGCTTTATGATTCTTAAATATTAAATGTATACTCAGCCGAATTTCTGTTTTTTTTTCTTCAGTTTTTAGGACAAGGACTTGTGAGTTTAAATGAATTAAACGTGGCTAGAAATGAAATTAGTTGCCTTTTAGAGGAGCAACTTTTTAAATCTGTAAACCTCCAAAGGCTCAATTTATCTGGGAATCCATTATGTATTTTGCAAGATATACAAGCTCTCAAAGTGCTCTCAAGTCTACAAAATCTTTATCTGGCTGATCCAATGTATGGAAAATGTCCCATTGCAACTTTATGTGACAGCAGACCAATGCTTCTCAGCGTCCTCACAAAAATTACTTGCTTAGATGGGAAAAAGGTTTCACCAGCTGAATTATCTTCTGTTCAGGTTTACATTTTTTTAACTTTGATTCCATCATTTTTTCTTGTTTGGATAATGTTTTTAAAACTTTGTTTTTTTAAACTTTTATCTTTTATCTAATATTAGGGTATTCAAATTTTCGGTTCATACTGTTTCTTGCCACTGCACATTTTCCAAAGTTTTACTTTTTTCATTTTACAATTCAAAATTCAATTAATATGTAAATGATACAATAGGATTACATAACCTCGAGATGTATTTACTACTACGCTAATTCAGTTCGTGGAATTGTGTCTCATTACTCCCTACGAAAGTCTGTGTTGAGCTCCACAAGTAAACAGATGGAGACCATTGGATCCAGACTACTGGAGCTTGTATCATTAGCAGCAAAATATAGAAGAACAATCAGTAGTGTGGAAGTTGTCCCAATATTTACAAATGCCAAAAACCTGATGAAGGATCAATTGATGAAGGCAGGTAGTTTTCATTTTCTGACCTTTTCTTCCCTGAAATACAGAGTTTCTTGTGCATGATGATATATAAGTAATATGTAGCACAATGTATTATAAATTTATCAAGTTTAAAAAACTAAAAGATGATGACAATGGTACATAATATTTGGTATGATTGTTTTACGATACTCGAAAAATATTCAAAAATTTACAGATTGAAAATAGAATGATGAAACTCAAGGAATGGAAAGAAGTGACTACTAAACGTTTAGAGACCATTATGCAAATCAGTCGATGGGAACAAGAGGTGCGTAGAAGACCGTTTGGTTCTTGATTTGGTACAGTTTTTTATGGTACTAAATGGTAAAAATAATCCTTGAATTGCATTTTGGTTTAACCTTTGGGAATAGGCAGAAAAATGGATGAAGTGGGTTGAGTACATATCTTTTGGAAATACTCAGTGTCGTATCACTCATTCAGTTCATGGACCAACAATCGGGGATTCGGGAAGTTTATGTGGCACCATGCATGAACTAATAAGTGCATTGGCATGTCCGGGATTGTGAGTATAATCGTTTTTATTAGTTTAGTAAAGTTGGTTTACTGTGGAATGCTCCAGTTGAGTTTGTCATTGTACATTTCTGTTTTTCATTTTGATTAAAGGTGGCCACAAAATACGATGCTAAAAATTGAAACTATCATGGTACTGCGGGATAAAGGGATGGAAGCTGGAATGGAAAGAACGTTCGGTGAAGAAACATGAATCACAAAAAACCATATTATCTATAGAATGACTCCTACCTCCTACAAAATAGAGCCATAATATACTTATAAATCTTTAAAATTTTATATTATGTATTTATAGCGAATAATTTTGCACTAAGTAACGAGCCAAAGTTTGTTGCACCAGCTCCAGACTCATCAGACGTATTAAAGTCTCAATTTCCCACGACGTCATATGCTGGAATGAGTCCACAATTTCCATACTGTCCCCCACCATCCGTCCCAAAACCTGTCACAACCTACACGACACCTGATTACAAACCTCCTCCACCAATTTATCCTTTTCCAGAATCTATTCCAGGTTTGAGTGTTTTATATTTTATATAATATATAATATGTAATATGTATCTCTATAATATATTACATGTATAGCATATCATTTATTATGTGTCATTTGTCATCCGTGTTTGCCCTTATAATACATGAATAAAATTGGAGGTTCTTGACAAATTTAGGTCTTCCTGAGAGAGCTCAACCACTTTTCATGTTTCTTGTCTGTCCACCAAGTTGTGCAAATAATCCTCTATTGTACTTACAACGAATTCTTTTAGAAAAATCAAGGCACTACAAAGTACTGATGTGAATAAATTCATGACCATGAAAAAAATGATGTTTTCTTTTATCTTTTATCTTTTGTATTTTTAAAAAACTTTCATGTTTACTAGCTCTTTGATTTTTTTTTTAGGATATTCGAGTCACAAATTGTTTGTGGTTAGCGTCTCACAATAAGCCGGCAGATAGTATTTATTCTGTTGTCATCATTGTCAAAGTGTTAGAAGAGTGCCTTCAACCAGTAAATTTGGACAAGAGAGGATGTAGTGTAATCATGAGACATAGCTGGGATTGTTCTACATTTACCTTAAAACGACCACTTTCGTTTGCTCCGGCATACGTCATTAATATCTCATTTACTCACGTAAGTACAATGAAAATACACAAAACACAAAAGCTATTTTTCTAAAACCATGTACAATGTACAACATTGAGAATTCCAAACTCATGATTGACGACCTCTTCACTAAGATTTCAGTAACTAAAGATAAACAATACACATTATATTTCTTTTCTTTTTTCAGGAAAATAAACAAGCCATTTGGCATAAAGGTATTGCAGATGATGACGATGTTTTGGTTCCTGCTGAGAGTGTAATAATTAGACATTTTTTATTCCCTTCGTTCGGTATAATATTCTGTGTATTATAATATTCGTTTTCAGTTTTCCAAAAACGTGCAACATTTTTACCACATAGTCAATTGTTATGTAGTACACAATACACAGTGTGAAATACATAATAATAAACATTTCACGTAAAGGCACTCACCAGTCTCCTATCAAAAATCCACCATCATGGACATCCACCTCTCACACGACCAGGTCGAGCAAAGAACCAACCTCACATGAAAAGAATTGGTGATGGCTTTCATGCAGACCTCTGTGCAGTGAATCTTAATATTACAAAGTAGTACTAGATGAATAAATTAAATTCCATAATCCAAAATATTTTAAACTTCAAAATTGAAAAGTACTGTGTACCTTTTACTTTGAACGCCTAATAGACAAAGTGTGTATTATGATGACAGACTTTGAATAAGTTTTTTAACTTTTTATTTCTCTCTATAGGGAAGGAAACTATGAAATAGTTGATACTATCCGTCCAGATCGTGGTGGAGCATCACAGCCTAGTTTTGAGCTTCATAATGTGGCCAAATTACTAGGAAGAGATTCTTCACAGTTTCTTACTTCACTGGATTTATCAGGAAATCGATTGGGATTGACGGTACTTATATTTTCTTTCACAGTTTTTCTTAGAAGCAAAAACGTAAAGAATAGAGAGCTATTATTATGATTCTTGATTATTTATTGAAACTTGATTTTGTACATTTTTCTCATATTATAGGTTGGCCTTGAAAATGTTTCTACGTTGAAAAAATTGAACATGTCTCATAATAATTTGACCACACTCTCGGGATTACAAAAACTACCGAATCTGATTGAGTTAAAAGTAAATGGTAGTTGAGCTAAAATCATAAAAATTTGTACATCAAATGCCGAACAAAACATTTTCTGTGACAATGCTGTTGTATGAGTCTCTTGTTTCATATTATTATAATATAGTTATATCATTTGTAACTTGGTATCACAGGTTGGTTGGAATTGTCTACGGTTTTTACATTCAAACATCCAGACTTTGGCATGGGTCTGTCCAAGATTGATGACATTAGAAATTTTGCCAAACCCATTTCAGGTAATAAAAAAATATACGTATAATACTGACATAATTATTAATTATTTATAAAAATATTATAGCAGCCATAATGTTTTAAACATAGATTTGTTTCTTTATTGTGTGTTTTTCTTCCTGTATTTCTTGAAATTGTCCATGACTTTGGAAACAACCATATATATAGGATGTTCGGGATTTGACTCATATTCCAATTCTATTCAACAAAGTTCTGCCATATCTTCACCGAGTAGATATCTGGACAGCGCCATTTGCTTCTCCTTCTCCTCCAATTCCATTTGCACCATCCTCCACTAGTGATACAAATTTTGCCCATGCTGCTATGAACTTACACTGTGGTAAAATTATTATAATAATTGATTCAGTTTTTGAGTTTGTATTTCATTTTTAAGGGGTTTTTTTTTCATAAAAAACGTTTGTCATACCTCTAAAATTTTATGGAAAATTGTAGGTGGAGCAGCTTATGCGTACAATGATTTGGCTAGTAAATGCTTGACAGATTTGGAAAACTTCCCCTTGTTGCCTCCCTTTCCACAAGGATTTTCAGGAAATAAAATAGATTTGAATCTGTCGTATAATTACTTACATTCAGCAGCATTACAAGCTGCTATCTTTTGTACTTCTTCTGAATGGAGGAATAGCATTGTCATTTTGCAACTTCAAAAAAATATGATTACAAATTTGGATTGGATGGCGGGACATGTCTTTCCTAATGCTCAAATACTTAATCTATCAGTTAATCAGCTGGATGAAGTTGATACTATTCCTGGTTCATTTCCAAATATCAAACACCTTCATTTGAGTGGGAATCCTCTACCTTGTGAAACCACCATTCTATCATCCTTTCGTCTACTAAATCAACTCATTTCACTAGATTGTACAGCAACTCCAGTTTCCAGTCATCCTGAATACGCATCTTATATAATTAAAAATCTTACAGCTCTAAAGGTAATTAAAAAAAACTCCCTTATTATAGAGTTTGAAAAAATAAAAAACTGGAAAAGCGATTCAATTAAAGAGATTAGCATTAAACAGGATTAAGCGTGCATGAAAAATAATGTTCAAAGTTCTAATATAGCTACTTTGACAATTTTGTACAGATTCTAGATGGAACACCAATATCTCAGTGGGAATTAGCGGATTGTACTGACAAACTTGGTGGTATGCATAGTATAGAAGAAGTTCTGTTTGACTAATAGAGTTAATAATGTATAAAGTTAATAAATTTGGACGAAAATTCTGTTTGTTGTAAGCTTTTTATGCTTTGTCCTCAGGTGCGGTGACATCTGACTGGTTGGAAGTGAGTTTTGATCCCCATCTAATTTTTTTCAGTACAAGTACCCCGTTTAGTTCAATAATAAATAATAAATTTTAGGATGTAGGATTATAGAAGAAAAAGTAAAATAAAAAATGAAACAAAATTAATTTGGCGGTTTGTAGACTGCAGTCGGTCATCGAGATTGGGGGAGTTTGTCTCAGCTATCTTTAGCTAATTGTGGCATTCAGAAATTATCCCTCCCACCTCAAGCTCTTCCAAAATTACTTAGTTTGGATTTACAAGATAATAGTTTAACGAGTTTTTCCAATTTGTCGTCATTACCAAGGTACAACTAGCTTTTACTTTACCCTTTGTCCCATTGGCAAAAACCAATAGATATATTATCTATATTTCCTATGCACTTTTCAACTTTTCTTATTCTCTGTTACTGAATCGTACATTATAAATACAAAATGTAGCATATGAGCTAATTTGTCAATTTTATTTCATGTTTCATGAACACACAGTTTACGAGTTCTCTGTGTCAGTCACAATAATATTTCATCTCTTGGAGGGTCACCATGTCCTGTCTGTTATGCACATACTGCCCAAAGCCAGGCTGCCAATGCTCAAAAACTACGTGCAAGTAGTAAGTGATAAAAACATACGCAATGGGAATTTTCTAGAACCGTTTCCTTTTTGTATTAAGAATTCAAAAAACTGAAATCAATTCCTTTTTTGTGAATAAATAGAATCAAGTACAACATCCACATTATATGAATGGAATGGAAAAGCGGTTAATGGACTTCCGACAACTCAATCGACGAATAAAGGCACTGGTTTTGATTCATTTGGTATGCCCATTGCATTCCCTGGACATAAAATTTTACCATGTCATGTACGGAATGATTTAAGGAATACTGGAGCTACTGCATGGGGACTAAATTCTACAGAAAATAATAATACAGACAAATCTGAAAATTCTCCTCCACCTACTCCACTATCATCTCCACATAGAAAACTCATTTCTAAACCCGTTTTTCCTCGTTTAGAAGTTTTAATTATGGCTCATAATGGTGAGTTTCCCCACAATTAACCGTTTAAACTTTAAAGTACAAGTAAAAACTAAAAATACAAGATTCAGTAAGTACCTATTTAATATTTAATATTACAAAAGATATTTAGCACTATTTGACTGAGTCAGTTTGAAAATGCAAAAATACACACAGTTCTGAAAAATTATTTCATTCTATTTTTCTACTACAGGCTTGTCTACAGCTTCTGATCTTCATTTA
>JABASP010003429.1:0-14025 GCA_019776565.1 Sminthurinus signatus
TAGTAAATCATATAAGTAAATGTACTGATTGGGATTTGGCATTTGGTGAGCAGTTGTCGTTGTGACTGCAATGAATGTGTGTGTGTGTGATTGTGTAGTTGGACGGCAACAAAATGAAACATGGTGGAATACATAATCTACATAATATACTAATGCTTGTACAATAATAATATCTGTAGACATGTAATATATTCCGAAGGATTTTATCCATCATTATCAAAAGTATTATCACATATTATCAGTCCTATTTTTTGAAAATTATAAGCAGAATATCAAAAGTGAGTAGAGAGAGAGAGAAAGAAGTGACGACTAGTATTATTTATTAGGAATTATTATATCCCTTCGGCATGTTCATTTACCAGTACAGAAGTTAGTAGGATAAAAAACATGTTTTACAAACAATAAAATTTATACATTTATCTAAATATAAAATACTGTGCATGTGTAAATAAATGTGAATTTTAATTTCAATCTCTAATCTGAGAGCTTTTATTGTAATAGTATAAATAGTCAATGTAGTGATCTACATAACGAAAGTATGTGTGTGTGTGTGTGATGTGTGTGTGTGTGTGTGTGTGTGTGTGTGTGTGTGTGTGTGTGTGTGTGTGTGTGTGTAGGTAATATAATAACTAGTCAAAATCTGTGTACTCTGTATATCGTATTATACATTATAATTTCATGTTTTATCCCGCTTACAGTATGTACCTATTTTATTTTGAGTACAGTACAGTTCATTCACGGCTCAATAAAGAATAAAGAATAATGTTCAAATGTGTGGTGTGTACTGTGTACCAGTGGATCTAATAGCAAACGTGGAAAACGGGAACAATAGGAAAAAATATTAGACAGTAAACAATAATATATTATTAGATATTAGAATATAAATGAGATTTTGAGTCTTTTTTCGCATTATTCTACAAACATTTATTTATTATTTATACGTTGGATATTTTACTCAGTGACAATAACTTTTGTATTATACAGTATACAGATATTTCTAACACCGAAATTAACTGACAATCATTGACAAGGTGCAGCTTCTTATATGTATTTATTTTTCATCATGAATAAATATTTTCGTATAACATGATAATTCATATAATGTTATTCAAATGTCGACGAGAGTTGGACGGAAAACAAACTGTTTCACCTCTATTTAGGTGAGCAGTTGGAGTTATAAAAGACTCATATTGCCAATTTTTAAAATTTTTTTTTTCACTTTGTTCAAATTTCATAACGTGGCACAAATAATAATGTAGTATAATACCGGTATTGTATTATTTTTTTGTTACGTGTTTACTATTGGGGTCGATGGTGTTCAACTTTTTGTTGCTGATGTGTACCATATGTATTATATGTATGTGTTATGTGTGTAGAAGACAGTAATATATGGTAGCACCATTCAAATAGAGAATAGAGCACATTTCTCATACCTACGAAAGTGAACGTTTTTTTCTACTAAACGTCTAGAAACTGTGATTGTCTTTACTTGAAAATTATTGACAGTAATAATTATTGAGAATTTATAACTGATTACTCATAACATGACGAAGGATTAATAACTTTGTTTTTCAATGTGTTCAATTTCAGTTTTGAAGACTGGATTCACTGCAGACAGACTGTTACTTTATGTCGATTCTTCCAATTCCCACTAAGAAACATGAAGAAAAAATACAATATAAAACTTAAAAGTGACATGAATACCAATAATTTAAGATGACAAACACACCTAGTGAAATATAATAAGTTTTTTAGACACACAGAGAGAAGTAACTAGTAGAATTATACGCATCTAGTCAACAGCAAAAAAATACTAGTTAAATCTTACAACCAGTGCTTATATAAACAAAGTCAGTCCTTTTTCCTTAAAGGGTAATTTAAAAAGTGAAGTGTCCAGTGATGTTATTTAATACTTACTTTCTCAGTACTTAAACTAAATAAAGTATAAAAATATTTAAATAAAATGGCGTTCGGTCAAAAGAGAAGTCAATTATCAATCGCTGCTCCCGTAAGTCACACTTTATAAATAACATAAGTTATGCCAAATAGCGGAATAATTGAAGAATATAGTTTATAGTTTTTTCATGATAATTATTGAAAAGAATTTATGTAAGATGTATAATTGTAACCATTTTTTTCTTTACAGGTTGGGAAAAATTTCATAATAACATTAGCCACTGGTATATTATTTGGTTTTGGATTCGCCTATGTTCTTCTAAACTCTTCATATGCACCTAATGACGCAAAACCTGTCGACTACTATATTGCTCTCAAGTAAGTCTAAGGCCCAAATACATATTTATAACTTGGGATAGTTGAGACTTTATTTTTCAGTTTTCAATCGATGAATCAAAACATTTTATTAGTCGAGGTTGAGTCATACTCATGAGTGTAGGACAAAATCTAATTTTGAAATGTTGAGAACATTGATATTTTTTTGAATTGTAAACTTTTATGTTAAATTTTTATTTTGTAAATCATAGACAAAAGGATGATGGTCATCATGCACACGATGATTCTGGAAATGATGCACATTCCCATGAAGAGTTGGAGCGAGCTCAAGGTCCATCTGAGGCTGTATTAGGCCACTCTCCAGATGAAGATGACCATGCTGGAGAAGACGAAGTAGCTAAGCAATTATTTAATGAAGTGCGAGTAATTTGTTGGGTGATGACCAATCCAGACAATCACCAAAAAAAGGCCAAACACGTGAAAGCCACATGGGGACAGAGATGTAACAAGTTGATATTCATGTCGTCCAAAGAGGGTAAAACCTTAAACTTTAATTACTTTAGCTTTTATGTATATGCTAATTTAGTATGTAGTTGGATGTTTCGAAAGTAATTTTTTTTAAAAATAATGATTAAATGTTCTATCAGTTTGAATTATTTGGCATTATTCCTCTTGTTTTATTTGTAGACAAAGATTTGGGAGCCATCGCATTACCAAATGTTGAGGAGGGTCGTGACTGGCTTTGGGCGAAAACCAAGGAGGCCTTTAAATATCTCTGGGACCATCATCGGGATGAAGGCGACTGGTTTCTCAAGGCTGATGACGTAAGAAAAACCCTAAAAAGATTTTAATCTTAGTTTTCTCCCTCATGTATGATATATATTAAACTTACGATTAGTTTTCCTGAAAAAAGTGACACCAAAAATTTATATATATAAAGTAATGAAAATGAAATATTTTTAATTCTTTATGTTTTTATTTTGGAAATTTCAGGATACATATGTGGTTCTAGAAAACTTACGCTACATGTTGAGTGACTTTGACCCACACTATCCTATTTATTTTGGTTGCAGATTTAAGCCTTTTACAAAGCAGGGTGAGTAACATAACAGCACAAAATGTGAAATTCCTAGATTCAAAATTTTTGAAAAACACTGAAATAAATCAATATTTTGAATTCATAGTTTGGTCTAGTTGTAACCTGTTTTACTTGTGTTTAATTTTTTAGGATACATGTCAGGAGGAGCAGGTTATGTTTTGAGTAAAGAAGCTCTAAAGCGATTTGTGGAAAAAGCTCTTCCTAATAAATCCCTGTGTAAACAAAGTCATGGTGGTGCTGAAGACGCGGAAATGGGTATGAACTTTTATACGTTACATAATAATGACAATCGTTTCAAGTTGTGATACGTGATACACATTAGTGCTTTAATAATTAAATCTTAAACGTGTGTTACTTTTTGATTTTGGTTTCAGGTAAATGTTTAGCAAATGTTGGTGTAGAAGCAGGTGATAGTCGAGATAGTTTAGGTCGTTACCGATTTTTGCCATTTGTGCCAGAACATCATGTTATTCCAGGACACGTTGATAAAAAGTTTTGGTATTGGCAATATATCTACTATCCACAAGAACCCGTAAGTATCTTTATTTCGGATTTATTCACAATTTACAATGTTGTTTTTTTTTCTCCCATTTCCCCAAATCTCTGGGAATTGTAATTTAAATTATAAATTATATTTGTATATGCTGTGACATGTGACATGAATTCAATGAGTTTAATATAGCGCTTTTCTTTGTTATTCCAGGGAATGAATTGTTGTTCAGATACAGCCATTTCGTTTCATTACGTCTCTCCAAATCAAATGTACGTTCTCGAATATCTTATTTACCACTTGAGGCCTTATGGAATTCAACATCATCCTAAAAAGAAAAAACAGACTTCCGCACTTGTTCCGGCAGAAAAGCAAACTGAGAAGGAATCCCCTGCCGAAGATACAGGAGAAAAGAAATCCGCTCCTCTAGTTGAAAGTGCAACTAACAATAATAATAATAATAGCACTAATAATTCTGTTTCAAACAAAGATGAAGCAGCCAAAGCATCACCATCCGATGCACAGGAGTCTAAAACTCCAAATGAAAACCCAAAGCCATTTTCAAGTCAAGATGTGACTAAAATTAGTTAGTTAGGATACTTTTAGGTTAAGTGTAAAATATAAAATTTAGTGGGCTATAGAAATCCACTTTTCCTACAAATTTTTACAATTAATCCAGTGACAAATGAGTGTAATTCTATATCTAGTCATCTTAATGCTATATAAGAATTTATGTAATATTTAAGAGATATATTATATGTTATATGTATTATGTATGCATATAGCATATATACCTATAATATCTTTGAGTCATGTATTACAACATAATAATTCTGTGTATTATTTCTAGTTATTACCATTAACTATTATTATCATATGACTAATGTAAATATTGAGTTTTTGTCGAAAAATCAGAGAGAAATTATTTATTTATTATTAATTCCACGTTTCTTTGAAAATTCAGAATATGCAAAGCAGATGACTCCGTTTTTATGCTATTGGAAAATGTGTTTTTCCTATTCATTTAGAAATGGTTCCGAATCCCGAGTGTTGCTCTTTTACGGTTAAAAATCCATTGATAGAAAAGTTACCTATAAAAGCCCAAGGTGAGTTTACAATCCAGAATCAAAGGTCCTGCTTTTACGTCGATTATCCTACATAAGCTCAATATTCACATTACAAATCGTCTTGTAAGTTCAAATATGTACGACAAATGACATATTATTACAGTTGAAATTATATATTTGGTCCATGATGAAAGTTTATACTTGACATTTTCTGTTTTTTCTATTTTTTGCGTTCTGTTTTAAATATTTCTTATTTCTTGAGCATTGCACGAATTTATATTAGTTTTCATAAAATTTTGTCCATTCCGTAACGGAATTCCTAGAAAGTGAGAGAGACAACTTTTTTCCAGTTGATTATTGATTAGTGATTATGTATAGACTACACAGTATAGTACTTATTTTTTCTAAAAAACATCGTCTTTTGATTCCAATGTTTCGATTGTTTTCTATTTTTTTCAACCTAAGACATTGTCTAACGTAGCTCTCAAGATTATAATTATTGTTTGAGGTTTGAGATACAAACTTGTTGATTTAGCATTTTAGTTTTTAATTTGTTTTATTATTTATTATTATCATAATGATCGGTACACCTAGCTTTTTGAATACATAGAACTTGTTAGTCTCTTGAGAAATTTTATATTAGTTATTAGTTGTAGTAATAATTAACTTGAATTTAATTTAATTGAATGATATATGAGAGGATATAATATGTTAATCTATTTGTCAGATTTTTATATAATGTATAGCAAAACAAAAAATATTAAGTGTTTGTACCTTGGAATCACTGAAAAATGAACCACATAGTTCTTAATTACTTACATGACACAAAAGGTGTATAAGAGGTAAACGGTAAATTTTATATGCACCATTTACCATTTCTTTATGATAAAATAAATGACAATTTTATTTTATTTTTTATTATATGTATAATCTATATATATATATATGTATATGAATTTTGTGGTAATGTTGTATACTAAATGAAAAGCTACAAGGGTGGAAAATTTTGTACTAAATACGCATCGACAAAAAACTAATTATTATATTTATTATCAATTTAAGATTTGCTTAATTGTTGAGACTGACTGACACTTATATCATTTAAAATGATGCAAATTAAATAAAAACCACGTAGATTGTGGACGTATGAAAATGAGAAAATGTACACGAGAAATTTATTGTAGATTTTTATGGTGATTGATTAAAAACATAATTCGAACATGATTTCATAACGTAATTTTTATCATTATTTTAATCATTTAGAGAAAAGTCTCTTTCATTTAAACTATTCATGATTCATGATCAAAAGATGCCACAGAAGATGGTGCTTTATATAAGCTAATCTCATTAGAGGTATAGGTTATTTAACTTGTTCGATTCCAAGAGATAAATGTGTTCTAATAAAAAGGTTGGAATCTTGACTCACATATCACGAGGATTGCAATGAAGACCTTGGCATTGATTTTTAATTGAATGATTAACCCAAGTTAAAATGGTCAACAGGACAGAAAAGGAGAAGAAACATTCATACTTAGACCTGTAATCTGCATCCCTTAGAGATTACTCGAATGTGCTCATATTTTATCTTTTTCTATACCTAATAAACTACAGAAAATGGAGTATTATCAACTTCAAATTTAATAGAACGCCGTTTTTCAACATTTTTACGTTACATAATATTACTGCCTACTATATACTTTTAATTCCGATTCAAAGGTTGTAAAAAGAATAATAATGTTTCTATTTCGATTTGCCATTTTATAACTCTGACGCTAGTATTCTCTACCATAATAATATGTATATACACAGTACACAGTTTCAAAAGTTGGAAGATATGGTATACGGTATAACATGTATTACATGTCAAAGACACGTGTTGCATAAATTTTCTCAAGTGTTTAGAGTATTTTTGCGTTTTGAAAACTCGAGTATTTTTAAAAAACTGATACATGATAAATAGATATATGACTAAGAAGTATGTACATAAATATTGTACAAGCCATTTAAAACAAGTGGCATTTTTTATTTAGTACGTTGGCTTACTGCTCCTGACGAGTGTTTACTATTGGAATTATAGACTATAGACAGAAAACATGTATTCATATATTGAAAGTTATATGACATTAGAGCATGCAAATAAGTATGTTTGTTTACAGAGCACTACGTACAGTTCAAAAATTCCAAGTACTGATTGTTTTGTTTTTTAGTTTATGACATATTATGAGTTCTGTAACAATAATATAATACCAAAATATACAAGTTTTATGCTATAATATATTGTAGTCAATTTATTTTAGTTATTAGTTAGTTGGTGAGTTATTTCGTGCTTATAAGCAATCTTTGATTTTTAATGCGTATACATGGAAATTTTATCTACGTCTAAAGTCTAGAATGTCTAAAATATCAGCATGTGAGTGCGTGAAACGAAAGGCATATCAGTAGGCACGGCAATGAATTCACCACGCTATTGGTTTAAGCTGAAGGAGTGGCATTCACATGATCTCGTAGTTAATAAAATTGTAATTCTGTTTATCAAAAACAATCATTATCATGAAGCTTGCTGAATATCTTGACTATGAAGTTATGAACTGTACATTGTACATTGTACATACATGTGTGTATGGCTATGCATGCAAGTTTCAAACGCAAATTAAACCATACATAGAGACCAGAGACCAGTCGTAATTTGACTCACTATTTCATCATCATACAAGTTTGTAAAATAGTAATGAGTAAATAGGAGAGAGAAAATATAAGATGTCATTGCCCAGAAAATGGTACAATATAATACACAAGTATTTGGCTTTCAGAAATGCGTTTACAAAAGTTCAATTTTCCTTCTAATTTCCAGAACAGGCACTTTTAATAAAAATAAAACGTAAGCCATTGATAAGCCTTTTATTTCAAAGTTGTTAGCTTGTAAAGTTCAGCTTTCGAATTTAGTATAAAAATGAAAATACCCATGTTTAGTTTGTAACTTTTGTAAAAAAAAGAAAGTCATCTTCAAATATTGTAACTAATGAAATGAAACTTTTATTCCAGTAAAATACTGAATGGCGAATGGCGATTAATTATTTGAGGGATTTAAAAATAAGAATTCAGAAAGTATTACAGAAGCTTAATAATTAAGCAAAGGATACAGTAAGTACGGTAAAAACTCTGAGAAATGAAAAGGCAAAATCGTAAACGTAAATCGTAAACAAAAGTAATTATTCAGAAGTTGTTACTTTTCAGTTTTCAGAGCTTGTATAATAAATGAAAATTATGCTCAGATTTATTAAAGTTTTCAGGCTGTCTGACAGTTTTGTTGTCCATGATAAAAATACTGCATATCATCATGATGTTGTTGCATAAGAATTAAGAATAGAAAATATTTTTTAACACGTTTTTCTCCTTTGACTCTGTATCTGGATTCTGGATTTTATTACAGTATGCATAGTAGAATTCTTTTCAGTGTGTATGAGTCCTCTGTTTTCTGTTTCTGAATTTATACATCTAATCAGTATTTTGCCTTACCATACTAGTACTTAGTACTTACTTCTTTTTTTTTTTTTTTTAAATATATTGCATGTGTAATGTGTACATGGATCAGCAACGCTGTAAAACTGGAATTTGTAGCCTCGTCTATTGTGCACAGGGTTTATGACATGTACTCTGTGTGTACTCTGTACTGTACACAGTGTTCTACAGAAAGAAACGACTTACTTGACCTTGCCGTATCTTCATCTCTTTCTCGCTGTTCTCTGTTCTCTGTGTATAATTCATGGTTCATGGTAGATGTGTAATGTGTATAGTTCCAGCAGTGAGCAGTTCCAGCTTGATCTAGCTACGCGACTTCATATCTCCACTCTTCAAACTCCTACAGAAGTATTAACTATTAAGTATGTATATTATATGGTATACGCTTAAATCCTACATGTATGCATTCCTACAAATCCAAATATGTGCAATGTGTACGCGTATATGTTTGAGGACTGTGTGAAACACATCAAACAATACACTGTACACCGTACACTACTACACTACGAACAGGAAAAATACTCCCTTTTCTCACTGTAAAATTTTGCTAGATTCCTTGGACGTCCAATGAACTACTCACCGTACCCAGTATCCAGACGCTGAAAATACCCTGGTTGAAACTGTCACAAATTTTACCCGGCCGGTATATTAGCGTAGATGCTGTTTTTGTATTTTATCCTCAAGATTTTATCCTCGAAACAACTTGAGAAATTTCAACATTTAGTATTGCTACAGTTTTCAAAGACTTCGCATGCTCTGTGTCTAGTATCTAGTTTCTAGTGTTTACACATGACTCTGCACATTACAAGTTGAACATTTCATTCCTAAAATTGCATTTATTTTTCTTGTCTCTTGACCTACTGCATTGTACAAAGGTTTGTGGGACTGTCAAAAATTCTTTGGGTTTTTATACATGGTTTGTCACAATCTACAATCCAGGAAAATTCATATGGACAAAGTTGTGTTCACTTGAATAGAACATAAAAATATACCAAAAACTACCAACTATTCAACATTCAACGTGGAGCCTATTGCTGGAAAAAAGTATAGCACTGCTCAGTGCTGTGCAGTACACAGTACAAAGTACAACTGAAAGCTGAGAAGAAGTATAAAAGATTTAGATTTGAACGTTTGTGAGTTTATGCATGTGTATTACGTATTACATAACAAAATGAATGTTGTATTAAATACTGTGTAGTATGTATCAGTGTACCATCCTGTTCATGTTATATCCTTTTCATTTCCATGCATAATACTTCCAACTTACAACTTCCAAAGCTGATGCAGCAGGTCTATAGTGTACCATTTGAAATTCAAAATCTCTCTCTCTGGCGTTCTTCCTCTGCCTAGTCTCTGTGTACTGTGTATTATGTACGGGAAAATGCTGATCGTCAGCTAAGTTTTCTGTGTGTGTTGCATGTAGAATATAGAATGAAGAGTGTAGTTGATTCTACTTGGTAAGCTGTGTGGTTGTGAGTTTTAAAACTATAATACAACGTGGATGGGAGCCTGCTCATTCCTTTTTACATTCAGCAGAGGAGCAGTGCGGAGGTAATTCTTGTACAGAGTATAATATAGTGTACGAAATACCAAACTATATAGATTATAGATATTGTATATTTTATTATTTTTATTCAACGCAAATACACACGTATACATACACGCACATCAATTCCCTTGATTTCTGGCCGTTTACCATTTACAATTTACCATTCAAAGTTTGAACTTGTGTAAGCGAGTGTGTGCTGTACTAGGTAGACATTTCTCATAGTGAACACGTGTACAATTTTTCATAAGTAACATTTTTTTAATACAGTGAATTTTCTTTCATTTATATTTTTGTAACAGTCGTATCATCATCAAGATAATATAAAACAAAATATATAACACAATGGCAAAAATCCTCATCTCCGATCCCGTTGACTTTGTTTGTGCCAACTACTTGAGAGCTCATGGTTTCCAAGTTGATCAAGTTAAATTAACCAAAGAAGAGTTACTGGAGAAAATCAAGGTCAGTATTTAATATTCTACATGATATTTAATACTATAAATATCTATGAAAAACATCCTATTTTTGTATCTACAATCTAAAATCTAATACACATGATATCTACGCGTGGGTATACAGTATACACGCTATGACCAAGTACATGTTACGCGTACGCCGTAATATTATGTGTATTATGCATTATGCACTATACTTTATATGTACGACGCAATAAAGATTTAGCATGTATTTAGTATTTAGATTTTAGACATTTTAACTTGTATTATAGCTACTTACTGCTTACGTCATATGATATAAAATTGAAAATTTACATAATGTTGTGGTTTACATAATATATAATATTTTCCTCTTCTACTTATAGGACTATGATGGTCTTATCGTTCGTTCAGAAACAAAGGTGACAGAGGAAGTATTGGCAGCAGCAACAAATTTGAAAATTGTCGGTCGAGCTGGAACTGGCGTTGACAATGTGGATATCGGGAAAGCTACTAGTCTCGGTGTCATTGTTATGAAGTATGTAAAGAAATAAATCAATTGAATTATACAACAGGTTTTTTATATAGTGCAGATAATATACACATTACACATGCTGTTTATTACATCTCAATGTAGTATTTTAGATATGATGATTGTGGATTGTGGATGTATTAAGCTTTTAATTAATCTACAAGTATTAAAACACTCGCATACACTGTAAATACTAAATAGTGTACACTGATATATGCAAACAAATCTACATTTTGCATAATATAAAATTGCCTTATACATTAAATACAGAAAATACACAGTTGCATGTACATTGCATATTTTGTACATGTATAAAACTCTGGATATGATCTAACTAAATACTAAATTCAATTTGTTTTTGAAAATATAGCACTCCAGGTGGAAATACACTTAGTGCAGCAGAACATACCTGTGCTCTCATTTCCTCCATGGCTCGGTAAGATAATTATATTTACATAACTTTTGTATTATTGTATATTGGGTGAATAGAAAATAGAAAGAAAGGCAATTTTACATCTCATGCGTGTACGGATGTACACATGTATGGATGTAAAACTAGACCTCCGTTTATTTGTTTGAGGACGAGAAGCCACAATTAATCTGAATCCCACAACAAAAACACCACCAAACAACAACCAACACATTCCAATTTCCCTTTCCTTCCATCTTTCCTATTTTGAGTAGAAAGTAGAAACTCTGGACTATCTAAATAATATTATAGCTATACAATGTACATTGCTGTACTTGATGTATCTCACTCTCACATATGTATACTGTATACATTTCTTTGTATGCATAAAGAAGCTCATCAATTCAATTCCCTTAAGCAACCTTTGAATCTCTAACATGCAATATCCGAGATCCGAGAGCAATTGCATTTACTTCATTTCACTGACGATTCTCTCCTTCCCATTTCCCTATATAAGTATGTATATATACTTTCTTATACTAAATACTTACTCTATATTATTATATTTCCACCTTTATTTCGTATGTGGTATAACATTTGCGTTTTATACAGCAAGTAAAAGGTTTCAATTGCGAAAAACTATTTTCATCGTATTACATTCAGTTCAAATAAACAAATAACAAGGTAGCTATATTGTAAAGAACCCACACTTTGACTACTCTCACCACGCACCAGACTTTACACAATCAGGATGAGAATAAATATTTGCTGTCAAACATTGAATAATATTATTTAGTCAAAATAGCCAACAAGTATTTTATTTTATTAAAGTGTTTTCCCGGATTTAGAATCCAATTTTTACAAGGGAAAAGTGGTAATATTTTTGGTTTCAAATAGCAGATGTACGCGACTGATCGATTTTTCAGTTTTTTATGTGCTTTACTGTGACGAGAATTCCAAGTTCTTGTAGGTTATTTTGAAAAATGCTTTCATTATTTTTGTTCTATTATTGATTTGGAATTCGGAATTTCATCAATATAAATACATAGGTAAATGAATGTATTCAAAATTTAGTTGAGTACGATCTGGTTGGTTCTTTGAACATCAGTATAGGAATATTGCGAAATAATTGGATTGGTTTGGTCATTGTCTGAATTTATCTCTTTGTTTTCTCATTAATATTTCTGAATGGGGTGTTGAGATTGTTGAATAATTTAGTTTATGTACGTACGTATGTATTGGACTTAGTAGAGTTTAATACATATGCGTGTACATACATAGAACACATGGATAAAAAGAGAGTATAATATAATGCAAAAAGACAAGACAAAAATTTTTGTATTGGAATTCTTAGGAATTTGAGATTTTAATTAGATTTTACATTTAGGTGTACATATAATAATATTTTCCTTTGTATAATATTCCTCGATTTTTTGCCATTCTTTTGTGTAGACACATTCCACAGGCATGTGCCACATTGAAAGCAGGAAATTGGGATAGGAAATTATTTTCTGGTAATGAACTCTATGGAAAAACATTGGCCATTCTTGGACTTGGACGGATCGGTCGTGAAGTTGCCCTTCGTATGCAATCTTATGGAGTGAGAACAATCGGTTATGATCCCATCATTTCGGCTGAAGCTGCCAGAGAGTTTAATGTTGAGAAATTAGACTTGGAAGAAATTTGGCCACAATCTGACTTTATTACAGTTCATACTCCACTCATCCCTCAGACCAGACGTAAGAACAAACTATATATATATAGACCAGTGAATAAAAATTATTTGGAAATTTTAAACTTGAATTACTGTATAATATAATTTTTAAATTAACTAATTTTACTATTGATCTCTATTTTTTTCAGACTTAATCAATGACGATGTGTTCCTCAAGTGTAAGAAAGGAGTGAGACTGGTCAATGTTGCAAGAGGTGGAATTATTGATGAAGAATCACTTCTTAGAAATTTAGTTAGTGGTCAATGCGGTGGTGCTGGACTTGATGTCTTTGTTGAAGAACCACCTAAAAGTGCATATTATAAGTGAGTATAGGAAACATTTATTCATTTTTTGCAATTTGGATATACATAGATTTGGAGTTGAATACACAATATATCATTATTTATTCGTTACTACAACTATTTACATTTGAATTTTTTTAGAGAACTCTTGAACCATCCACAAGTTGTGTGTACTCCACATCTTGGTGCCTCTACCTCTGAAGCTCAATTGAGAGTGGCAGAGGAAATTGCTGACCAATTTGTTCAATTTTTCAAGGTATACTTGTTTATTTTGTAAAAAGTTCATCATATTTTGGAAATTTCATACAGATACAAGTATACACATGAAGGTTGGATATCTTACAAATGTTCAAAATTCAGAGAACCTTAAAATATTATATTTCTTTTATGTTACATAGGGAACTGCTTTAGTTGGTGCTGTAAATGCCGGAAATGCTGCCGATGCCTTAAGTGGACCCAATAAACCTTGGTATACTTTAGCTCAGCGACTTGGACTTGTTGCTTCTCTCTTGGGAGGTGACGCTGCTTCTGTGGATGTCAGTGTCTTGGGTAAATAAATAATATTTTTTATTTAAATTTGATATTCTAAAATCATGTCCCAAAAATATCCCAGAAATCCCAAAAATATGCTACATTTCTTATTAGAATCGTTATTATATTCGTATTCGTATTCTTTA